>JAQFVV010012437.1:3227105-3397105 GCA_028023455.1 Epiperipatus broadwayi
TATCATAAAAACATATTTGTATTTCCTTTTTCATTATTTTAAGAAAGATGATTCATTTTTGTAAAAAACAAACCTATCATTTTTAAAAAATTTATACAGAAATTAAATTAACAATTATCAATGTATAATTTACACGATTCATTTCAAAAATTCTCTTACACTTAACAGAATTGCTAGGAATAGTAAGTACCTTACACATTGAAGCACTTTGCAAACCATACAAATTTTATATTTGATTTATAAAACAAAATTGCAAAGATCATAATTTTAATATTATAGTTATTCAATGTTCGTATATTTAATAAGTGTAAAAGTCATTTGTGTGATTTGAAAAAGTAGAGAAAAAGATATATATAATCTTTAAATAAATTTATATATTTAAAAAAAATAGCATATGAAATTTAATAATATTACGTTTATTTAAGCAATCACTGAAGTTTGGCTTGTTAATTAATAATTTTAGTATCTAAATATGTATTTAACATTTTAGTTTGGAAAAAAAAAAGCTTATTATTTATAGTGATGCAAAAAGTGTGATTGACAGGTTAACATTACATGACATTTAGAAAAGGCATTGCAGAAAAAATTATACTGAAAAATTTAATAGACATAAAATTTACATCTTTTTTATTGATAATGTTTTATTTTGAATGTTGATACACTAATTATACAATCCCAACAATTGTCTTAGAAAATTATAAAAATACTTAAAATAATTAAATTGTACATTTATACAAACAAAATTACTGCTGAAACAATAATAAAGTAGTGAACACAAAAGTTAAATTCCAGCTGTTTGGTCAATTGAATGAAATGTGTGCCAACTTGTTGTTTTGATGTTTGATGGTCACATAATCTTCTTAGCAACTGACATGGAAAATATAAAACAAAACGAAAAATGTAAAAACTTTTATTATATACAAAGCATATCTTGATTATATTACAAATTGAAACAAAAATAAACTGTACAAGCATTTGTCATCACAGTCACTCTTAAATGAATAATGACTTTTCTAACTACAATTGATAAAAAATGATAGAAAATAGTTTCTTAAAGATGATTTAGATCAACCCATAAAAATATATATCTCTAAATAATATCATTCTCATTAAAATAATTCAACACCTTGCCCAATTATATCTTGCCACTATAATACCACTGAGATAAGTATAATATCAAAATATGTACATTATCTAATGTAAAATAAAATGGCTTTCAAATAACATATTGCACAATAAATCCTCTCTAACATCACCTCCCCTCCTCCCCCATAAAAATGATGAAAGTATAAGGCAGTACTTACCCAACTTTCTATTTGATGGATAATGAGAGTTTGAACAATTTTCCATTTTGTTGTTACTTCTGATTAATACTGGCTACTTAGCAACATTGGCAATGAACTGGTTACATAAAAAAGAAAAATTCCAAACCGGAAATTGAAAAAATATTTATATTTTACTAGGATTCAAAATGAGACTACATACATGCAGACAAATGCACTACAAAGCTCTTTGTGACACAAAACTTTATAACTTTTCAGTATTATATATCCTGAAAAGTCAGTTTCAGAAGTTTTGCATATTAGATCATTTATACTCAATATTATAACTAAATAAATATAAAAGTATTTCAAATTCAGTAGTTCAGATATTCAGTTTCCATGAATAAGTTTTAGCACTACAATGATTAGAAGTATTTAATTTCCAACAGATAGCATCCTAATATTAAAAAAATGTATTTAATTTCATCAGCATTTTAACCCTACATGTTCAAATAATTGATTTTTTCTGAAATGGTGGTCTTAAATTTGCAACCACTGCATATTCAATCACTATAATGCAGCATTTTAAAGTTTCCATATTTCCAGTATTTAATTTTCAATTATCAGAATTTTAATTTTGTGGATACAATATATATAATTTTTAATACATAATGTTTTAACTTCAAATCCATGGCATATTTAATTTTTATTTGGCAACATAAACCTAACATTCTGGCACACTATTAAACAACTGCATTAGTAAATATGATTATCATAATAAAATTTTAAATTCACATCAAATAAATCCACAGACTAACAATTTAGAATATTATTTAAAATGCAATCATATTGGGAATTAGCTGATTAAATATTCATTTTCAACATTTCAAATTATAAAGATAGCATTTTAAATGTATTTTTATTAATACTTTTCAAGAAAGGTAGTAGCGAGGTTCATCTTACTAATATTTAAATAATTAAATAAATAATTCATACTAAAATGATTGAGAATGTTTTTACTAACACAATGTTATTTCTTGGATTCAATTCATGATGTTAAAATAATTATTTTTTCTTATTCTTTTTTTATTAACCTTTAACACATGGAAAACATTGACCTGGTGTATGAGTGGATTACTAAATCAAATGAACAATTTGGGATTCTGAGCCTCATACTCTCATGCCCACACAGCAATCACTGAAAAAACAATACCCACAACTAGGAGCTGTAAAGTGATGAGTTAAAAACAACAGTTCCAGATAAACAAACTGATATTTTTTTTACTTTCCTCACCAGGCAAGTAATCAGTAATTTTTTACCACATGACTCTGTGACTCTACCATTTTCAAAAAGCATGCAGGATTATAGCATGTAATTTTTCTCAAAAGCCAAGCAGTAACTCATTAATTATATTATGACTGAGCAAATTTAATTTCAAAATTAACAAGAAAAAACTTTTATAATACAACATCATATTTTCTTAAAAGTATTTTATATTCCATTTTAAATTTATTATGCCTTGAAATGTGTCACTTTAAGCAATGTTGTCATTAAAAAGAATAATTAATTTTAAAAATTTAAATTATCACTAGTCTCTTAAAAAATGAATAGCATATTTTATTTTTTTAGAAGTTCATATATTATTTATGATTTAAATTATCACAGCATTTTATATGAAAATAGATTACAAAATTTTTGTATAATTCCTTAATAGAAATGTGATGTATTAAATATGATAACAATATTGCTAAATTTTCATACATAAGTGTAAAAAAAAAAAGATTGCTTTGTTGTTCCAAAAATCATCTAATATGTAAAGATCAGAAGTAATAGACAGCTTAATTTAAAAAAACTTTGAATCTGTCATTCTTCTACAGTACTAAACCACATGATAAATTATATATAATATAGTGTATTATAGTCATTAATGTAATGTGTGATATTTATATATAGACGAGGTTCTGTTTTGCTGCAAAAATATACTGCCAATACTTGTATATGATGAATAAAAAAATGTTCCGTTTTAGTAAAGACGTAATAATAATGAGGTTTATAACATTACTTACCATATTTTATATACACACCCACATATTCATAAAATTTATAATATTTTCCAATTTTTTTGTATTTCTTTTTTCCACATTTATGGTTTTGAATTTAAAATACATAGTAACTGATCAAAGCTTCATTTTCCAAAATCCTGTTTCACATTCACTGGAAGAGATAGATGAGTGTGTTAATTGTTTAATCTTCTTCAAATGCAAACTATGACTTGTTGTCTGACTGTATGAAACTCAAGTGGAGTATACTGTTGCATTACCTGTGTTAAACACTAGAAAATAAAGCATTTAGTATCATATGTTATTACAGTGATGTGGTAGATATGTAAAATAATTATGTAAAAAAAAAACCTGTTATTTAGCAGCTATATAACACCACAATTTACATATCACTTCTTGAATTCTGAATTTAAACTTCCTCACTCTAAAAATAATATTTACTGAGTAAGTTATGGCATCAATACTGATAATTGACATTTTTTATACTCTTCACTGATACTCTGTAATGCTATGAAAAAAGTTGCTTTTTAATAAGAAATTACCAATTGTATGATTGATAATAAGTATTACTATCTATATAAAATTCTTCTTGAAAACTCCTTGGTCTAGTATCTTTCTCCATTATATATATATGATACTCTGTAATGCTATGAAAAAAGTTGCTTTTTATATATATATAAACTTTCTCATCTAAATACATAACAGTAGTACTTTGGAAGTAATAGAATGCAAGTAAACATTGAAATGTGATTGCATGGGTTTTCTCAGAACTTAGATTGAATAGATTTAAAAAGCTTTCTTCACTTGTATAACTTATAAGAATAAGTAAGATTTTTTAACTTAAAATTTAATTTTTTTATTTGAAAAAAACTAAACATGAAAATATTCCTCCCAAAATTTAATTTTTTTATTTGAAAAAAAAAAAACTAAACATGAAAATATCCTCTCCCCTAATATGTTTTTTTATAATACATCACATGATCACCATCTCTATACTAGCACATAATTGTTGTAAACAAAGGCAAAACTCTCCATACAGTAGTGCCACCCTGTGCCAAACAGAGTAATCAATGGATGCTGGAAGGCTTGTGCATAAAATCCCTATCTAATGCCAGCTGCTTGGAAGGCAGTTATGCTAACCATAAGACTACCAACACTTGTATGTTTCTACTTAAAAATCACTTACAAACATTCTTTACTCGTGAAAATATAACTTATTGGAACTTCTTGTTCAATTATATATAATCTGAGTTATATATATATATATATATATATATATATATATATATATATATATATAATTATTAATTATTCATTATTAGATTTAAAATTATATTTCTTTAATCTTAAACATAAATTTTACATTTACTAAAACTCATATATATTTTAAATACTCCTTACAAATATAAAAAATTCCCATCTTTCTATTTATATGCCATGAAGTTAAATTTATAAAACTTACAATTAATTTATAGTCATAAATATTGCAAAAAAAATATGCTAATAATTATTTTTCAAAATATATAATTATATGCTTGAAATATAAAAATAGAAGGAGTTGAAACTTCTAAATATATTTATACCCACATAATGGTTGGCATTTAAATTATCAACGTTTGAGATTAAATCTCAGAAGCAACTATTATAAGTTTTAATTTATATCTCCTCTAACCACAGCATAAGACAATGGTCTTTAGCTAGATCCTACTGCACCTTAATTATTTATCTAAAATATAAGATAGATATAAAAGACTGTAATAGTCTCCCATTACATATTTCTTTGTCAGAATCTTTACGGACAAAATTTAAAAATAAAAGAAAATATCTGCTTTGTTAATTAAAATATCAATCGATTTAAAACTCAGATTTCCTATTTGATTTCAAAATTCATTTCTCTGGGCAAAATATTTTAGACTTCACTCTACATATATAAATGAGGTACACTAATTTTTTTTATTGCTGTGATTAGAAGCTATATTAATTAATAGTAGTGAATAGGATAGTTGCTTATGAGATTTAATTTCGAATGTTATATATATATATATATATATATATATATATATATATATATATATATATATATATATATATATATATATATATATATATATATATATATATAATTTAGAAATAACAGAGTTGTAAATTTTACGCATGAAAAATATTGTTAACTGTAAGTTCCAATTTCAAAATCCAATTTTTTTATTATACCAGAAAGCTCCTTAATAGTACTTTATAATATGTATATATTATGCAAAAGGTTTATTAAAATTTATAATGGTGTTCTTAGGATAATTTACATGAAATGCATGTCAAACTGACATTGATGATTATCAAATGTTCCAAGAGTAATAACCTATTTTCTTGATACTTTATTTTTGAGAAAAAAATTTAATATATTTATTGCATCTTTATAAAAAGGCTAATTGAGATAGCATTAAAAAATAACAAGCAATGGCTAATTTCCATCAAAGTCAATTAAGTGTGATTACTTGGTCATAGCATCGGTAGTTTAGTTGTGCTCAACTGTCTCTGTGTCCAGAATTATATATACTGTATATAAATTATGTATATATAACTTACAAACAAGTATTACTTATATTATAAAGGCATGCTAAGTGATAATTAATAAAGTACTTTCTTTCTTCTATACTTAATATAAAATGATATGTAATTACTATAGAAAAAAAAAAACTTTGCATTCCATTAAATGAAGACTAATTTCTTTTTTAAAAAAGTACTAAAAGACATATTGCATGCTTAGGAGTCATTAACAACTATATTTGATATAAATAAATGTTTATCAATTCTCAACTAAAATTTTAAAAATATTGCGAAGTAAATTTTATTTTTTCATAAAAGGAAGAAATAAATCAATTTTATCAACATTAAATGAAATAAATTTAAATTAATCAACAATAACAAATTATGCAGAAACATGCTTTTCTTTGTTTTCATATAAGGAACTTTCAAAAATTCTGAGTGATATACTATGTAACCTTTAAGTCTAGTTGCCGTGGCCTAAAAAAGTGACATTTTAAAGTAGGGATATATAACGACATATGCTTTTAAATATTAAATATATATAAATCTAGTTTTGGTTCGTATAAAAGAATGAATGAATCTGCGCTGGAGGCAAATCAAGTTTGCTAAAATGTGAGATTCTAATATCTTCCTTGTAATAAACTCAGCACAATCAATAAACTTTAATTAAAATATTTTTAATTAAAATATTTTATATTAAAAAACTTATTTAATATTTGATTAAGTGTTTAACAATATCATAGCACATTCACTTGTAATGCTCATGAAATGGATTTGAGTTCAGACTCGATATATTTTGGGAATACTGTCAGATCGTAAAACGATTTAAACTTTAGCTGAAGCATATACACACTAGACAGATTCTGACACTGTTTGGCAAAAGATAAACAACAAGAACAAAATGATGGTAATACGATAAAGTCTTCATCAAACTGTAAAACATCACCACCTGGAATTTGACTACAATGGGGAGTGCTTTCTTCTCTTTCATTGTTTCTCTGATCAAAGATGCTAAATAAATATTTCTCCTAAAAGTGAATAATTTAAAGTTTGTTTCATATTTTAACTTTTTAATTAAAGTGATTAACAGAAAGTAAACTGATGAACCATTTTTTTTATATATTTGGGAAAAAGAAAAAGAATTGCCCTGTTTAATCTCTTTCTGCAATAATATGCAATCATTACTTTTCATGAAGTTTCAAATTAATTAATTAAAATTTGTTTAATGGTATTACATTAACAAAAAAAAAAAACAAATTCCCTAGAATAAAAATCTCCTGGAAAAAATTCTTCAATAAAAAAATTTTTCAATGGAAAACTTGGAGCTGAATTTAAGTCTGCTTGCAATTTGGGATATAAGACAATATTTAATATATTTTGTAACTTGAGTAATTTTTTCTTAAGGACTTTTTTTTCAGGGGATACTTTCCTTGTACAGAAATATTTATGTAAGCGATTTTTATTGCAAAAAAATATATTGAAACTGGAAAACTCTTTAGATGCCTTTAACTCTATAGCTTCATATATATATATATTTAATAAGTTATTCACGATATGCCTTTAACTCTATAGCTTCATATATATATATATTTAATAAGTTATTCACGACTGTGACATATCAGATTGATCAGGTATAATCCAATTGCTATACTTTGATGGCTGTCTCTGCTTACACTTTCAAAAGTAATTGGATATTACAATGGTGTTTTTTTTATTCAAAATTTATGCATTAAATCCCAATGACATTTGGAACTTTTTTCAGGTTAGCTGAGTATTTATAAGATCAAATTTCTTGAGGCTGACAGTCCACAATAACAAATCTAGCTAATCATCCAATTATTGATCAATAAATAAGTATACAGATATTTTTAGCTGTGATATACAAGCTAATAATAATTGATCAAATGAATGTTAATGTGTTTGTCTATGAATAAAAAACATGATCATAATAAGATGGATTAGGTAAAAGAGCTCATAGTTTATATAATAATAGTATGAGATTCTGGAAAATAAAGCTGTCTTTAAATCTAAAGGCACTGAATCTATTCTCAGTTAAAACGAGTTTTTTAAAAATCTCACAATCATTCTTCAAATGACTCTTCATCTTTGAAGCAACTGATCATGTGATTATTTTTATTCTATTTCAAAAATGTTAAAATTTTGTTGATTTTTTTTCTAATTCAAATCAATCTATAATTGATCATCTTAAATCTAAATATATGATTTCTTGCACAGATAAACTCATTTTAATACAATTGAAAATATTTAAAATATTTTTTTATATTATACAAGATATATCTGATATGAACCAAAGAGAGGTATAGAATGAACTGGATGAAATGAATAAATAATGATGACTGGTCATATAATATTTTTCTAAAAAGGTAAGCTGATTGGGGTATATCTTGATCCTAGAAGTAAATCTCTACAGAAACAAATTAAACTAAATTTTGCTGGAATAATTTTTAATCAAATTAAAGGCTATGCTAAAATATTTTTTTCTTGTTAATTATATATTAAATTTCATAATGGATTGTAATTATTTTATATATATTTAAAAAACAAATAAATATAATTTTCAACAAATCTAATAATTTTACCTAGTTTAAGTTAATCAATAATCAATTATAAAAACTTTTTTTAAAAAAAAAAAAGAAAATAACTAATTTTGTTGCAACTCACACGGATCAGATTTCAAATATTGTTATACTTTTTCAGAATCAGATTTGCTTTATCTATACATCTAAGCAAATAATATTATTATAGTTATTTCTTTATAGTATAAAAATGTAAAGTATATAATAGAGATGTTAATTAACTTTTAGTGCTATTAACCCACCAAATAATAAGAAATTATTAAAATTATTTTCTCCAGAAAATCACTCTGACATCATAGCCTCTTAACATTCTCATTTGATTTGTAATTATATATATATATGATAACTTGTACTTTAAATTTTTCATCAAAAAGTGGAAACAAAAAAAAATGCATACCATATAACAATAAATTGTCCATTCACTTTACGACTGTTACACAATGCTTTATTTACCACTCTCTTTTACAGTTTACAGTTTCGATTGCCCCAGCAATCTTCTTCAGAACTTTATATCTGCTAGCCTCAACTGTGAATTCAAATTTTAAAAAAAAAATATTTTTTTTTAGAAATTTTTGAAATTTTTAAAATTTGAATTTAGAATTGAAACTAGGAGATATAAACTTCTGAAGAAAATTGCTGGCACAATCAAAACTGTAAACTGTAAAGAAGGGTGGTAAATAAAGCATTGTGTAACAGCAATAAAGTGAATGGACAATTTACTATTATATGGTATACATTTGGCAATGCAATAAGAAAAAGTAGTTATTATACTTCTTAAAAAAATGCAAGCATGTCTTAATTTTTTTTTTCATTTTTAGCAGGTATTTACTTTTTTGCTATTAGATATCTTTGATTCATTTCATTGTTTTTTAATACAATTTGCCAAAATATATTTGAATTAAATATTTTAAAACTTTAATTATAGTTAACATTTATTATTCAATATAAATAATACATACAATGCATTTTAATACTTTAATATAAAGATACTAAATATATCAAAATAGTATGCTAAGCATACTTTCAACTGCACACTTGCCTGTCTTAGTGAAGACAATTGATCCCCCAAAACTCATCATTAAGCAAGAATATTATATGCAGAATAAGCATTTATAATGGTTATCTATGGAGAAAAAATTGTCTGGTAACTCCAGCTAAAAAATTACACTATAAGTTGGGAATATTACATTAAAAAATAATTTATCGAGTATATATAAAAATTTTAAAAACCCTTAATGTACGTTATTTGCTTGTGTAAACTGTACTGGATGTATTATGCAGGTATTTACTTAAAATATATATTTATGTATGTATGATAAATCAGCTTAAATCTATGTAAAAAGAAATAAATATTTAGCTTAAAGCTGTTACTTCCTGTGATCCATTCACCAATCATCATTATACAGTTTGGTTTCAAAGTCAAAGATTTTCTTGATTTTTTCATGGTCATATTTGTTGCTAAGGTGATTTTAAACAGAATATTTATAAAAAAAGTTTAATATCATTTTTTTTGTAATTATCACTAGAAAAAAAATGTTTTTTCACTGTTCAAAAAGTATAGCAAAATAAACTGAGAAAGTGAAAGTGAATTAGCATATAACAATTATTTTGTATTCTTTCACACAACTGGCATTCATTATACTGAAAAGAAATCCATACTGAAGTTTTACTTTTTTAAAATTTGTACTATAGTATTATACTATATTATTTACATGTAATTATTAAAATTAAAAAAACAACATTTAATAATAAATCATTTGATTGACCATAAAGACTTGTTATTTATCATTAGTGTAACAAAAGCCAAATAAACATGTGCTACATTGCAAAAAATTAATCGTGGTCAACTTTAAAAAAAATTCAGCATATTGAAAATGGGAAAAAAATCTAATGCATACTGAGATTACATATTGTAATCAATATTTAAGGTTTTTATTAAAATGTGTACTGTGCCAATCTAAATAAATAAATCTAATAACTGTAGTGGGTTTTTTGGGTGGCATGACATGTCACTATTTTATCAAATGCAGTAGACATGTGTTTGCAATGGCTTAGCAATTTATTGAATAGTGCAATATATTTTGATGGCAGAGTTATGGGCTATTTAAGTAAAAATTAAATGCATTAATCCTTTTCACTTTATTTGTATTGCATTTTCATCATACACAGTTTATTATTAATTGAATAAAATCCCCCCCCCCAATGCAATTCAAATACAATGGATAGCAGTTTCACTTTAATTGAAATTAGCATTTGTAAAGATTTTAATCCAAAATTGACTGTCTGAAATTTTAGCTAATATTTATGCTGTACACAATTTAAAATTTAATATTAACAGTATATATGATCAAAAATTATTTTTAGTTTTATGCTGAATGAAATTTACATTTTTTTTTCGTAGTATTGTCTTTTTATACACATGTAATAATGTCTCCATTGCTTTGGATATCTGAAAAGAATTACAAGATTTAAACTTGATGAAAGCAAAGTAAGTGTTATTTTTAATGTACATTTGGTAATTTTTGATATTACTTGTATAAATCTGAAATTATTTTATCTTCTTTACTCTGTTCTTTTTAGTGAAAATATTTTAGATTAGCAATGGTAGCAATTTTGATTTGACAGAAAGAATTTTTATTCAAAATTTAACTGAATATTTTAACTAATATATGTATTGTATATTTTTAATTTTATACTGAACAATTTTCTATTTTTATAGTACTATGTTGACTTATATTAATGAACCTTTTTATTTTTTGCTTTTCTAGTCATTAAGAATGACAATCTTTACTTTGGATATATTATTAATGAAGTAGTAACTACCTTGTAAAAATACTGGATGAAAATTAAATGAAATACTGTACATTCATTTTCATATTTTAAGCTTATAATCAAACTATTCAATTCAGGGATATAACATTATGAATAAAATATGTGCTGTACAATTTCAGCATGAAAGTCATTATTTTGCTTTTGGATGAGATGACTTTAATAATTATTATTTGATGTCATCAGTGTTACAAAATTTAAAAAAATGGCTGGAAAATGATCATTATAGTAAATAATAATTTTAAATCAAAATAGTGGGGACAAATTAATGATGATCCCTATTATGTATCCTCACATAAAGGCCAAGTGCTAAGCAGGGTAATATAGTCATAATCATAGGTATTATTATTCAAAAGGATTGTGACATTTATAGAAGAATTCTGAAATTTGATTATAAAAAGTAAATGAATTTATTTACATGAACCATTTCTTTGACAGGGAAATGCATGTATATTACTGACAATATTTCAGGCCTCTTTAACATTGCATTTGCATCATTTCTCTCAGAGCAAACAATACTGGCAGATATAAGTTCTAAGCTATGATTGTGTTTGGACTTATGTTCAAGGAAGATAAGATTTAATATCCATACTAGTTTTGGCTTGATTGTATTGATACTTGTGTTTCACAATTCTTGTAGAGAGATTGACATGAGATTCTCCAAAGTAAACTGCATTGCAGTTTATGTAATTGCATATAATTTTATACATACTACTCTGGGGGTAACTCTCATCTTTTGTATTGCTAATTAAGCACTTCAGGGTGGGAGCGGTGCAAACCCTAATTCTGTATGTTTCAGCACATTTTATTTATAATGTGGGTTACCCCCAGTATATACGGTAGTGATATACAGGGTTTTTCATCAGTATGAGTAAGTCTGTTTCTAATTTTAGTGTAGAATCAACAAGAAAGATATCCTGAATCCCCATTAAAAATGGCTCATGTAAATAAATTCATTTATATCTTATAATCAAATTTTATATAAGTCACCACTTTTATAATTCTTCTATAAATCTTGCAATCCTCTTGGATAATAATAATAACTATGATTATGACTACTAATTAGTGAATGCATGCTTGACATATTATTTTGATATATAGTAGATTTGTGAAGCACAGATTACTCCACTCTCCTACAAACCATTAGAAATTTTATCACAGAACACAATGCCCTTGACCCCCCTCTACAAATACCACCAATGAGAAATGCTGAATTTCCCTTACCTATTACATCACCAAAGCTATTACTCCCATCCATAAAATAGCTTTACACACATCACTGTGTCTGCAATGTTTTCTTAGCAACTCAAAGGACATTTTGCCTGCTAAACTCCACTCCCAAATTATGTAAAAAATCGAATGCTATGACTCTGCCTCTCTATCCATTTATTTTGGAAAATCTCAGGCTAACCTATCAATGCTCATAGCACAACACATCTATCTTTAATAAGGCAAAAACAAGAAATGAAACCTGTTCAATATTTTTCAGCACTTTTCCTCAATTGGACATGCTTTTGTTCAATCCTCATTTAACATGATCTGCATGGACTGCAATGATGCTAAACGAATAATTAAGGAAGCATGGAATATTTCTAAAGGCAAATACACCATTAACAAAAAAGAATGCTGTGTTCCCTTATCCAAGAAATGCTGTATTCTCTCTACATAATCTATATGAAAATCATAAGTAAATTAGCATGAACAATATATATACACATCTATTCCCCATTACATGTAATGCTATATCTATGACTTACAGCAGTCGAAAGTTAGATAAGAAAATCAAGCCAATCTAATCTTTAAAGCTTTGCTACATAAGTGCATATATTTATTGTTGTTACATTACAGTTCAGACAAAGCTAATACTTCTATATTATATTTATTTTAAAGTATTAAACAAGCTTTTCTTAGTATATATGTTGTATATATTATTTATATTGAATTACATTTTTCTGAGAAAAGTTGAAATCTTTTGGAATTAGCATTTATTAATAATTTATTATATTTAATATTTAAGGCATTAGTTATTTTTACATTCATGTCTTTTTAAGTTTATAACATTAGTATTCATTTGGTTACTGATTAAAAAAACCACCAATCAGTCAAAACATTGTATATTTTACAAAATGCTTTAAATATATATTCTATCTTAATTTTTAAATATATAATTATAGACATATTAAATAAATGCATGTGCAAATTTGAAGCAGATCGAAAGAACAACATCCACCTCTTTACTCAAACCCCTCAGGGAATTAAACCCCACCAATTAAAAACAAAAACAATATATTTATATAAAAACATTAATAAAAATAAAAATAATTTTTCTTCTTTCTATCTCTCCCCCCCCCACATAAATTCCCCCACCCAAACAAATTTTTGAAAAAAAAATTTAAAAATCTCCTCTTCTCCCCCCCCCCCTCCCCCCCCCCCCAACACACCCAAAACAAACACCCCCCTCCCCCCCCCCTCTCTCTCCCCTCCCCCCCCCCCTTGCTGTGCCTTTTTTTGGGCCCCCCCCCCCCCCCCCACACAAAAAAAAATAAAAAAAAAAATAAACACTCTTAAAAATCCAAAAAATAAAAAAAGAAGAGAAAAAAAAAAAAAAAATTTTAACAAATATATTAAAAACTTAGTTTTGAAGGTTTATTTTCAAATGCACTAAAAGGCTTTTTCTTTAAAAAAGTATTGTTTGACATAATTCTTTCTCGATTAAAGTTTTAATAATAAATACAGTAGATAAATTTTTTTAACAAAAATACAAATAGGTTCATATATGACATTCAATTTATACATTTACCTCCACAAATATAAAATTATAGATTATTTCTTTGTTTTTACAGCAGAATTTGCTACATCACTGTAGTCAATATCTTTTGAAAATATAATTTGAATGGATAATATTGATGCAGTGTAATAGTATTTAATTTCAATGAGATTCATATATATTTCTTGAATTTCAATTTATTGACATATAATAAAAAATATATTTTTTAATCATTTATGAAACTTTGGCACCCCTGAATAGATTCAAGATTTAACTTTTACAAAATAAAAATATTAAAATCACTATTAAAATGTCACCTAAAATTTTCAGTATCTTTTTAATAGCTTCCATTAAATATTTACAAAAATTTAAGATTGCAATGAATCATGTATTAATCAAAACAGATGTCAAATTCCATAAAAATAGTACTGTCATAATAAAAGTAGGGGAAAAAACAAAAAGATAAATTTAAAGTTGCAGTTTACTTAAATATTATTAAAGACATGTTTAGCTTTAATTCTAATCTGTAAATAGTAAGAGAATATTTGCATTATACAAATGATCAGATTTTAATTATTTATTTAAACTTAGTTTTTTTTTAAGGCAACCAACTGTTCAAATTATTACAAAAGAATCTGAAGAGTCCAAAAAAGAGAATCCCTCTTGACTATATAGCATTCCTTAATTTTGCCATAGTATGATAGTCATAAAACTGTAATAGAAACATATTAGAACCTATATTTTGAAACTATATTTTATTGCAAGTTTACTCATCTACCAGAGATAAAATGAGCATTAACTTAACTGTTTCATGGAAATAAGCCGTGATAGTGCTT
This sequence comes from Epiperipatus broadwayi, assembly GCA_028023455.1. NCBI lineage: Eukaryota > Metazoa > Onychophora > Udeonychophora > Euonychophora > Peripatidae > Epiperipatus > Epiperipatus broadwayi. The sequence continues at coordinate 3,242,002 of JAQFVV010012437.1, forward strand.
TTCATATTTGACATTTTAGGTGGCATGATGCTCCTGCGATTGTTACTTTTCTACATTGTTTTCATTAAATTACAAACTGTAGTGATTCTTTCTAAGAAACGTCCATTTTTAATGTATTAATTTGAAAAAACTTCCAAGAGGTGTCAGCAGTATGCAAACATTTATGGACTTTTGACTGTGATTGATAGCACATTCTATTGTCATGACAAAGCTGTGGCAATTTGTAATTGGCTGATGCTTTAGATTAATTTCCCCATATGGGTAATGCCACAAAAATGTTGATTTTCAGTAATTGTTAATGACTATAATGCAATATTTTTGTAGAAGACTTATTATTAAACCAAAAACTACATCACTAGGGGGGGGGTTGACTTTGAAAATATTTTATTTTTAAAAAAACAGCTCTTAGAAAGAATACAAAGTACATTTTGAAAACTGGAAATTACCATGGAAATAGCCATTACAGGTTAAAGAGAAAATCATTTTTGTAAAATCTGTAAGTGAAATATTTTAATAACATTAATAATTTATTAACTTTTAAAATTTTTTTATTTCTTTGATGATAACTAATTCTAATATATCATTTTTTAATAACATAAAATTCTAATAGACATCGTGAAGCCAATAACAATATTTTCCTTACTATTATTATTAAAAAAAATCAAGTCATATATCACATAACCTGATTTACCTTCAGATAGATACTTATTTTCACAATTTTAAAATATTAATTTTTCATATTTTAAAATTTTAATTATTAGAAGGCTTAAATATTTATATTTAAATAAATATTTATATAGTCTATAAATGAATGTAAAAAAAGATTTAATTACACAAAAAACAATCAAACATGGCATCATAATAAAAATATTCATCACTAGAGTCTATTCAAAAATTTGGAAATCAGGTTGACACTGAAGGAATTACCTAATACATGTTTTCCATTTTTTTCAGAGATCTTTAACTATTGATCCTATCACTCTAGGCATTAGATTAAACTGCACTAAAACATAAGATTAGTAAATTACATATGAGTAATTTTACATGTCTCAAATATTAGCATTAAATACTTTTCAAATGTGTGTTACATGTGTCTAATTTAACATCTTTATTATATTTTACATTAAAAGTTACTAACTTGTCAAAATAAATTATAATGGAGCACCCATCACAGAATTTAATGATACATCATAAATTAAAATTGAAATAAACAGTAAATGAGATTTTACAAATTAAAGTTTGTTTAGATTATGAAAAACTAACCAATAAAAAATAAATAAATAAATATTTTTATCCAAAATGTGTGTATGTGTGTATTACTCATGTAAAATGACAATTTACTATTTACTAAAAAAAAAATACAATGAAAAATGTGTTTGATAAAACAAAAATCAAACTAGCAAATAATTCAGATCTAAAAGCAGTTAGTAATCATCATTATTATCATCACTAACTTCCCTTAATCTACTCAATTATTAATATTATTAGCCAGCATGTACAGCACTTCAAAAATTCATTTAGATTTTGATTAACAATATGCAATCTGTTTTCATATTTGATATTTATATATCTATATACATGTTACTTTTATTTTATAGGAAATAAAAAATTAAAACATGTCACACTCTAAAAGTAATAAAAAACATCTGTATAAGAACATAGACATTTTCAGTCAAAATGGGAATTAGATTACTTTTTTATAGAAATAAAAAATAAAGTTTCATGCTTATCTTCTATACAAAATAACATTATCTTGAAGGAATATGATTTGAAATGGCATTATGAAATATGTCAATCCTGAATATAACCAAGATATAAAAAAATGATAAAATAAAAATTAAAAAATAAATAAATTTGTACTTCATAAACGACACAATCAGTATTAAATATAAAAAACTTTAAAGACCATATAAGCTAGTCTATGTTATTTTGAAACTTATTTTTCAAAGAAGGAAAATTTGCTAAGAAGTATATGCTGAAACACTACAGAAATATTTTGGCTCCAAAAGTTAAACTATTCAGAATATTTAGCCATTCAAGAACTTCACTGCAGAAATAATGTGAAATTGCAACTAACATAAATGAAATATTGAATTTAAATTGAAAAGTTAATGACTTTTCATTTGCTGTTGATGAAATTAAATATTGTTAGACTGGTGCAAGTGACCACAATTATTTACATTTGTGCAGAAATCTTATTGTAATTAAGGAAGTGCTTGATATTGTTTCTCTTAATGATACTACTACAATTGAAGATATTTTAAAAAAAGTATAATCTTTTAACAAAATACAATCTTCCTGTGTCAAAATTAATAAGTATAGCTACAAGTTTAATGAAAAAATGATAATTGTGCTTGCAAATGAATTATAAACTAAGTAGAATGAAATTTTCTCTAGAACAATTTTTTTTCCTGTTCACTATTATTTTTAACATATAATTGAGTAGCTACAAAATTACTTACTTTAACATGTTTTGGCCATCATGATACTATTTTGATCACTATGGCTTTTTTCATTACTTTCCAGCTATCTATAATATTATATTACTATATTCATTTTTTTTCCCTGCAGAAATGTCAGTAAAAATGGCTTTTAGGAAATTGTATATGAAAAAAACCAATCTGACCTCATTTTGACCTCAACAGAAATAACAATTTATGAGTAGTGAATTATTTGGCCTGAAGGCAATTTCTGAATATTTCATTTTTTGAAAAGAAAAATGATCATTTTCAGTAATTTATTTATATATTTGTTATTTATTAATATTTTCATAAAATTCTTATTTTGAAACAAAAAACTATATAATTACAATTACATTTTATTTGAAAATATTTATTTTTAAAAAGACTTGTACTAAGTTCATTATGGCAAAGTGGGAGCAGGTTTTGATGATTGAAAAGAATGGCTTTTATGAACACTAGTGAAGAAAAGAATTTTTTTTAAATTTTAATCATAATAAATTTAATTACAAATTTTAAAACATACTTTCTTTAATGGTATCTAACTTAAATTTCTTTAAATTTTAAAAATGTAATTCAAATAAAAAATATTTCATTTTACAAACTTTTTGAATAGACAAAATTACATCCAATATGCAAAGTGACTTGGTTACAGTTAAGAACTTCATTTAGTATTTTATTTCCTTATTTCAAGAAGTTCAAATATTAACTTTTAGATTGTATATCATTTGAAAGATTAGATTTGTAATAGATAATGTGAGAATTATCAATATTGATATAAAAATGGTCTAATAGTTCAAATAAACTAAGGTATTTCAAATAAGAAGGAAATAATTGGATTCTCAAAGAGTTTGGAAACATTGTGTTTTTTAAAGTAATGAAGAACTGAATCAATATAGGTTTTCTTCATCATTTGCAGATATCAATAAAAGTACATGGTGGAAGTTTACTTTATTATACAAAAGTTTGTTGGTTCTTCTGTTAAAAAGTTTTTATATGACTTTGGAAACTTCAAAATAAAATCAAATGAAAGGCGAGTCAGTAGAATAAAAAATTGTTTTATTATTAAAGATATTATGCAGCATTTAAATGAATTAAATTTGAAAATTCTGGATAGAAATTGAGTTGTCACATTGATGTGATACTGCGTTAAAGAATTTAATTAAAACTTGAAATTCAGAATAGGCAAATAAAAATTTGTGATTCAGTTTCCTAATTGCAAAAATGACTAATTAAGATTTATACTACAGTTGTGATTTTAGAAAATGTGCTTCAAATATTCAAGAATTATTATTTGAATTTTAAAATGGGTATAAAGAATTCAAGACATGAAAACGATTTTTTACTATTTAGTTTTCCTAATTTCTTAAACAGAGAAGCAGCAAATCATCCAGATAAAAATGATGGAAATCTAAAATAACATGGTGTTAAAATATATATATATTTAATGATGCTGATTGTATAGATTTTTATTTGCCCTCACCAGACTATAGTGTGAATGTTTACTGCAAGAATTGTGGCTATGTTTGGTAATGCATACTTAGGTGAGTCATTATTTTCTCTTTTAAAGAGTAATAAACTTAATCAATGAACATTTAATAGCTATATTAAAAATATCTTTTTCCAAAAAACTATAACAGATATCAGTAAAATAGTTTTTACCAAATAATGGCAAGTTTCTAGTAAATATTAATATATATCAATTTCTCTAGTTTTGAGTTTTGTCACAATATTTGATAATAATACCTAAAATTAATATATATTTTTAAATTTTTGCAAATGTCTTGAAGAAACAATAAATGTAAAATTTAAAAAGTTGTTTTTGAATATACATAACATATTTTTTATTTAATTTTTTTTTGTGCTTGAGTTCTTTTTTGTCTGCTATTCACAAATTTTCTCAAACTGAATTTGATATATGTTGTTATATCAGTTTGTATAAAACCTGTCCAAAGTTAAATACCATAACTAGGCAAATCTGTACTACACCAAGCAATAGCAGTTCATCATCATCAATGGTGGAAAACTTCATCAATTTTTTAATGGATAACATCTCAATTTTAGATCTAAAAAATAAGTTTTAATGAGTCTTATAATATTATATTAACATATAGTGTTAGTTTTAAAATAAATTTAACAATTAAATAAGAAACAAAATAATAATATGTATTACAAAGAAAAACAATTTCCAATGAAGTTTCTTTTATTTTAAACTAATTTTATAATATGTCTGGAAACGAATTGCTGAAAAAATAAAGATGGGAGAAAACTAATTTTAAATATAAACATCTGCCTTTTAATTCAATTTTTTATATTCATTATGAAAAAATAATTTCCTTTTCCTGTCATATTTTCAAAAATTTGATTTCAATATCAAACTACAATAGTAATATATGAAAGCTATCATAAAAGAAATTGTTAATGCATTCATCTATATTACTATTCATAATACCTGGGGCTAATATCAAGTTGAGACTTGAAAACTTTTCTTTCAGATAACTGAGGATTTAAAAGAAAAAAAATTATATGTAATAGCTCCCCCAACAAATATCAATCAAAATTGGTTTGACAAAAGGCCATCTATATATTTATTAGCTAAAAAGAAGATATTATCAACCATGTGATATATTTGGATAAATATTGATGCACAGACTGTATGAAAAAAATTAAAATGAGAATGTGGTACGTTGATAATTGTGAAAGAGAAAGTAAATTCACCACAGCTTGTACCGAAGTTAATCCTAAGGAAATTTTCAATTAAAGCCACTATAATAAAAAGACACTTCCCTGTAATCAGGATCACAATTTTTCTCACTTCTGCCATCTGGCTGTTACGATATCATTTAATCTTCAAAAATAATAACTGTGATTTAATCTCTACATTTTGTAAGATCATAGAGAAAATTAAGACAAGAGACCAAATAGTAACTCCCATGGGAATATTTAATGATACCTGGGCTATTTACCAGTTGCCTAAAACCTAAACATTCCACCCCCCAAAAATCCAAGAACACTCAATTATGAACAATCCCTTGCAGCCTCCAGATCAATCAGTTATCACTGGAGGTTTAAACAGAAGATTAACTATAATCAGCATTGCTGAATATCCATAAAAAACATTGTATTCATATTGTATTTCTAAGTGACCAATAAATTCTTTTTTTTAAAAAAAAAAAAAGTAATTTCAATGGCAAGATTGAAAAGTTAATCAGTATGTCCTTTAGTTTGCTGGATGTGATAATATCAAACAAACTCTTGTAAAAGTAGATCTTGGAAAGTTTGGATATATGAAGCGAATGAATAATATCAGATTCCTAAAGAGATATTTTATAGTGAATATGAACCTGGTTTCCATGGGATAAATAGAACTCTTTACATTATAAAACTACATTGATACTTTAAAGAGATGCAATATTTAATTTCTTTCAGTTAACTAATATGTCTGAAGATACAATAGAAGGGAAAAAATTACAACTAGTTCAAATATTGAACACTTTCAAAAAAATATTTATTGGAGAAGACATTTAAAAAGTACATCAAGCTGTAAAATAAGCAGAAATTGGGACCATATTATGTGATGTGTGGATTATTTATATTTTAATTTTTTTTCTAATGTAAGAATGGTTATGCTCATTTATGAGTAATTATTAATGATGATGAACATGACACTTATAGAGAATAATTGTGATTTACCATAATTTTTTAAAATTAAAACTAATAATAGTAATATTTAATCTTACATTACATAATGCTTATCTATTAATTGTTAAATTTTTTGAAATAATTTAAATCCACATAAAAATTATATATATATATAATGGAGAACGCAACTACATATGTAAAAATTGAAATGCCTATTTTTTACATATTTGTATTTAATTTAAAACATAGGTCAAAAGTATTTTAATATCATATTTTTTTATTATAATAACTTCAGGCAAACATTAAAACGCAGTTGGTGTTGATAATAGATTGTTTTTGTGAAATGTATAAATGAACTATTTTACATATCAATAATTATTACTTATACAATTGTCCTATGAATTTAATACTATCAAAACATTACAATATATCTCAAATAATCATATGTGCAACATTTGCATAAGCATAAATAATCAATGTATATGAAAAGATAGTGTTGAACTAATCCCTAGATTAGTTTCTGGTTCTTCATCTTCTTAAGCATAAAGCAGTTTTATATTGTAGCCTACCATTTACTCCTTATATGCTATTGAAGCTAATGGTTTGAATTTTCAAAAGTCCTATAGTGATATGGATTACTGCAGTCAACTTGAATCAAATTAAAACTATAGAGATCATTGTGTAACTGCTTTTGAAATAGGATTCAAACATTAATTGTGGTATAAAGAATCAATTGATGCTAATGCAGTAATAATTATGTATGAACATTTAATAAACATAAAAAAAATAATAAGTTCTCAATTAGTTGTACTATTAGCATCCCAAATTGTTTCCCTTTTTAATATTTTAAAATTGATTGTTGTGAGAATAATCACTGCATTCACTAAAATAAGAGGTTAACTGTAGTTGAAAGTTCTTGAAAAAAGTCAAACCACAAGAATACTATTTACAAGGCAAAGATAACAAATCTCCAAATACTCCAGTATATACCATATTGTCTGGCATTTCAAAAGCAGAAAAATTATAAGAGAATTTATAATAATCCATTATTAACTCTTTCTATTACTGAAATTAAAAGCAAACATTATATTATAAAATGTTTTTATTCTATTACAATGATGACTGACACAACCAGTCCCAGATGGAAAAAAATAGTTTAAAATAAAGTCATACATTTTACCAGCCAAGGATATTGAATAAAAATCCCTAACTATTGCTTTCAAAGAAAAGATATGCATCAGCATTATAACTAAAAGCAGAAACAATAAATCATAAAATTTAAGGTAAAAGGCTCCTCCAATTTATCTGAATTTGTTTATAATTCAAATCATGAATAAGTTTGCTATTACCAAAAGTTGAATGTATTTGGAATATTTAAGTAAAGTTAAATTTTTCTAAGGACATTCGATACTTATATTAGATGATGGAAATAGTCCAATATATAAATACAACTAAAATACCATTATTACAAATCTTCAGGAAAATACAATGAACAAGTCATCTATTAAAAAAATTACACATTTTTTTTAAAAAGAAGATTTGTATCATTTAATTCCTGGAAAATGATTGACATTTAGAAATCCAAAATATCCTATAAAAATAATACAAAACAAATTTTATTTTTACATTCAGAAACAAAGATGAACGATAAAATTAAAACAATATTGTTATTAATATTAGTATTAAAGATCTATCATATTTGCAAAATAATCAACTGTATCAAATACATTAACTACTGTACAATAGATACACAGTGGTTCTAAAATTGAAATATAAGTTCACTCATAAAGTATAAAAGTTATCATGATACTTAATTTTGGTAAAACATTAAATCAATTCTTCCTTTAAATATCCATCTGCAAAGTAAAGGTTTCTCTTAATAGTGTCTTATAAAATTGGCAGGGAATTGAGAAGGAATTGACAAAGTTTGTCAATTGCTGGTTATGACCAAGAGATCATTTTCCATCCTAGTTTTACTCCCTAAAAATAAATAGATATTCATTTATTGACCTAGAATGTTTAGATCTGGTAGCCAAGTGTAGGCTACATGAAAAATCTTAAGTTTGGTTGGAATTTTTAAAAATGTTTTAATTTTATTCTCACCAGTTTCAATTCCAGGTAAATATGGTAGGCAAATGCCCCATCACTGTGCCACAAGACACTTCTAATGTTGATATAAACCAGTTGTTTTTTTTTCAAACAACAAACATATCTTGTGTTAGCTTATAATTTAAGCCACAAAAATATAAATTGATGAGTCAATCTTAAATTCTATAGCTATAAAGAAATGCTCACTTGGGTTCAAAAATTTAAGTGGCACACATCTTTTACTAAAAAAGTCCAATAAGATAAAAATCAATCATAATATTCTTTCTGCTAAGATATCTGGTATATCAATTTACTCAATGGTAACATTGATGGGTTCTAATATAAATATGGGGTACAGAAGTCATGATATGATAAGCTTAATTTAAAAAGAAATGATAACAATCATTTAGAAAGATCTTTACTGTAAATAACCAGGACCAAAATTGAATATTAACAACTTTTATTTATAAACAAATTAATTAAATGCAGACCAGATTTTCATATTATCTATAATATGACTTGATAGTATTTAAAATATGTAAATCTGTTAATACTTTATAGAATTAAAATTGATAAGACTCCATCTATCTTATCAATCTAGATAAATGCATTGGTATTTAGTTTTGAGTCAAACACATGACATTGAGTATTATAATGGAAATCTTTATTTAGCAAGCATTAATACTCCCCGCATTACTAGAATGATTTAATATTGTCAAATTCATTAACAAGTTGAAGCATAATAAAATTAAGTTCATTTAAGATGATAAAAAAGCTTAGTTGATATAGAAGTAAGCATCTCCGACAACCATGTACATAGTCTGGGATGTAGGTATAGAGTAAGTAAATCTTGGAACATTTTATTTGTCAAGTGGGCTTAAGATTTTTCTTTCATATAAATGTCATTTAGGCATGTCACCTAGGCAATACAGATAACTATTCAGTTACTGTTCAAACAATGGATATGTGAAAACTAAAGAATAAAATATTAATAGATTGAACAGATGAGTGCTAATGTATTCACTATAAAAAACACCATTGTAATATAGCTTTCACTAATGATGAAGAAGTCATATTTTATGCTTGCTTTTATGGCATATAATATAAAATTGTTCTCATAAATATGTTTTATAAATCTTACTGATGTGTAATATACCATGTGATATGAAGATAAAAATTAATAATAAAAGAGCTCTAAAATTGATATGCTAGAATAAATTGGATTAAGAGTAATAAAGTAATGGAAAACCAATAATGATGATGCAGGCTACAGTAATATGTTACTCTTTATCTTTTTTTAAGTACACATATTAACACACACACACATCAGGGAATATAAAAATAGAAGGATACAAAAGAACGTTAATTATTTTGAATAGTGAATATTTTATCCAGTTTTATTTCATGGTATTCATTTTTGATATAGAGGTATTAAATGGAATGTTAAATTTTTTTAGACATATCCAAAACAAATTGAGAACTCATAATCTTCTAAATATTTGTAGTCCAAAGTTTAAAGAATTGTAGTAAGCCAATCTATATTCATTAAAGGGGTACAATCATAATAATATGACAAAATTCTGTAACTTTTATAAAAGTCATACCATAGACAAAAGTAATCTTTAGAGTCACAAAGTAAAGAAATTTTTGAGTCACAAAGTAAAGAAATTGAATCAAATATATTGGAGTGCCTATTATATTAGCAGATACTTTTTGACATTATGAAGCACAGAAATGGAGAAGAGAAAAAGCTATCTTACAGAAAGATGTCAATTTGATAAACTTTCAATATATATATATATATATTGTAAATATCGATAAGTCTATCTATATTTTAAAAATTATCATTTGTTATATAAAAAAAAAAAAACTCTTTGAGTTGATGTTTATACATGAAGTATTATTATTGTTTATGGTTATTAGGTATAGTTATTGTTTGAAGTTATTATTTTATTTATATGTTGATGGTACATCATTATGAATATTTAATTATTATAAATAAATAAAGACATATAAATTGTTGATTATATAAAAAAATTATTTTATTTGCAGTGATTATTAAAAAAATGCAATATTATTATTTATGTATATTTTTAAAGCTGTCAAATAAATTTTCAATTTAATATTTTTTATATATATATGCTTGATATTTTTTTTTTTTTAATGTTAATTGTTTAAAAGAAAACATGTGTAACGAGGGTTTTCAAAACAGCATTTGCTAGCACGTGGAGCAACAACAAAAGGAAGCCATTAGTATTAGTAGGATGGTGATTAGAAAAACAAAAGGATAAAGTTTTGTTGTACTTTGCTTCTTTGAAATTACCATTCTTCAGAATATTGGAATAAGATAGATTTTTATGGTAAATACATAAATCATGACAGGCTAATAGAAATATATCGCAGCCAAGAGGCTGCACCATTTTCTTTCATTTATTCCAAGGCAGTTTAAAAAGAAAAAACTAAGAAAAGTTCAATACATATATTTCATCGCGTCTGAAGCCGAAATTTGACATAGCTATCTGGAATCTATAATGGTCAATCTAATAATAATCTGGAGGTAACTAGAATTAATATATTGGATTTAACATTTCAATTTATTTATTTATTTTTCAAGGAAAGAAATTTTAGAAGGATAAAAATATACATATATCCAAGAATTGACAATTTTCTCTAACGTGATAGTTTCCTCACCTTAACTAGAATGCATTCTAATATTAAACGGATAAAGAAATAAAACAAGGGAATAAGTTGACTTTTGAAGGAAAACTGGACATGTGAACTTTGAAAGGTAGTCAATAATTTTATATGTATAAATGATATATAAATATATTTTTGAGATCGATATTTTTGTTTACTTTTATTTTTCATTATAAAAATATAACGTTTTATAAATATTCAATTCAAGCGTCTTGTTTTCTAACAGCAATAAACGTTTAACAGGTGTTAAAATTAACACTTAAGTAATTTAAAATCTTAAAGTATGGCTTATAAGTTTGGGTTGCATATGAGTTGTTATGTATATTTTAATAAGTAAATTTATATTCGCAAATTTTTTATTATAAAAAATTGTTTTATTATTAATTTATTTCCATTTTTTTTTTTAACTTTATATAATGATTCTTATGCATACCAAAACAATAATTTATATGTATTTGCTGTATATAATATTTTTTTTTTATTATTTTAAATATCTGAAAAATATAAATATGGATTTGTATTTATATTAATACCTACTTGTTAAGCACAGATATGTCTTTATATATTTAATATATATACTTATTGCAAGTATATATGTATATTTATTATTTGGGTTTGTATTTAAAACATTGATATTACCTAAAATTAAACCATAATATAAAATAAAGGATGTACTATTTGTTTTATAAGTAATGCCTTTGTAATTTATTTGAAAGAGTATTAATATTTTATTCTTATTTTTCTTTTAATGCCAGAGTCATTATGAAATTAATTGAATTCACAATTTAATAGAGGATAACTTTATATTTCACTTATTGTTTAGTCTTTAGGCCACTTACACATATTATTATTCATTGATATGTTTAGATATACATAAATTTACATAATAGATGTGTATATTGGATTTAATAGAATTCCCTTTGTTTCTGATATATGTTTGATTAGTTAGTCATATCAACCTTGAAAATAAATTATAATGATAGATCTCATTGCTCTGTATGATTTTAGATTTATTTCATGTATAGCTAGTTGGAAGGGCATATAAACAATTTATTTAAATATAACTGGGATAATTTTGTCTTTCTTCAGTTAAATTATACAATTTATTATATTAGGCTTTCTCAACAATTGGATTCATTTAGATTATATATATTCCATTACGTTTATAATACAATGTTTGAAGCATTATTTTCTTCTCATATATTGATGTTCCATTACATTTGAGGTATAATATGTTTATATGATATATTGTCCATTACATTTGGAACCACAAACTGTTGGTCCCAGTTAACTGATGATTAGTATAATGGAGTAAAAGTATGTTCCATTACATTTGGACGCCATAACGTGGTCAGCATAATATGTTCGTTTAATTATTCATTACATTTGGTGTATCAAAGTTAGGGGCTTGGTTAACTAATGATTATTGTTGCAAAAGTTCATATGTTTATTTTCATTTGAGATCATATAAAGATACATTCCATTATATTTGGCTTTCCCAATGTTTGGGGCCTTCTTTCTTCAATTTAAATGGAATGCAGCAAGTACGTTCCATTACATTTGGCGCCCAACGTGGGGCTCGAAATAAGCTAATTAGGGCTTGAAATACCCCACATACCTGAGAGATGTGTAGTATATTTATTGATATGAGATGTATAGTTTAAAGAAAGAGAAGCATTTTTGTGTGTTTAATTTTTTTTTTATATATAAATGAGAATATTTTGGCCTTATGTTTAGATGGTGATGGTTACTGTTATTATTTTTTTTTAATGATGAAAGATAAATATAGTCATGAAGCAGTTTAATTTCAATTTAAAAATTATATTGATGGTGTTAAATTATAGCATAATAATTTTGTCCATATTTGGAAAGTTTATGTTGTAGAAAATCTATAATTTTGAAGGTTGGATTGGATATTTGATTGTTGGAGTTTGGTTGGTTCTGTTGCAAGAATTGATGTTGGATGGGGAATTTTTGTCATTGTCTTGAGGATGTGATGCATTCATGTCACTTGTGATTGATTGATCTCATTTACTGCTCCAACCCAAATTTTGATGTTAATTATTATTTATCATGAAGCAGTTAACAGTAGTCCTGCCATGATTTTACCTTTAAGACTCCCAAAGATGAGCAAGGAATTATTTTATAAATAATAGCCCCTAAGTCTTGGATGTAAGCAGGGCAGTGTAATAGTGTTTTCAGAAAATTATTATGGGTTGTAGTAGCTTGGATAGAATGAAATGTGATAATCATCTAAGTGTTCATGAAACATTGTATGCTTTAGGAGTAATGATTGAATTCTTTTATCTATATCGAAATTGCAAAGTGCTAATCAATCTTTTGGCTGTCAGTATCTGTCGGATCTTTGGAGGAATAGATAGGTATATAACTTAAATATATAACACCAAACTTAAGGGCTTGATTAATTGATTATTGTCTGTAACAAATAATCTATTGCATTGATTATCAATTAGGGTTTGAAAACAAACATATCAATGTTTTATTTTCCGTTATAAGTGACTTTTAAACATGAAGTTCAATTAGTGAATGTTTGTTGATAGTAAACTGCATTAGTACAATTTTAGTAAAATATTTCAGGCACAAAAGTAAATAATTAGTGAAGTTAATTTTTTTTTTTTATGTATATAAAATGTTATTAAGTTTTAAGGTCCAGAAAATTTATAGGTATCAATTTAGTAAGTTTATGCTTAACTACCATTATCTTGAGTGCGAAAGTTATCTCACAATATTATTGAATTGGTTGTTTTCAAGGCATGTGAACATTTTATTGTATTTTAAATATTTCAAGGTTATATTGAATTTGATATGAAATTTCCACATTTCAATATTGTATAAGTGTGGAATATTTATTATCATTATCTATAAATAAATGTTAGTTAGTGATCTCAGTTGTTATTTTTTTTTTCTCTCTCTATATATATATTTTAGAGGAATTTATTATTGTTATAGTGATAGAAGAGACTTTTTATAAGCCAATAAGTTTATGAGTTCTAACAACTGAAATTTAGATTGTCAGATAGCTATTATGTATCATAAAATTAAAAAGGCTTGTACTTTGCTTGGTTGAGTAATTGCTTGTTGGAATAATGATTGGAGATGGTGAGCCCTTGATCTGTGGTAATTACTACATAGAAATATATATATATATCTTAGATATTTTTTTTTGTATAATATTGCAGTTCTAATAATAATGGATAACAATAGTAATAAAATGCCAGTTAGTGGTGATTTTGATTTAAGAGATTTTATGGAAAAATTTAGAGCTGAGATAAAAACAAATTATGAGAGACTAGAGTCTAGATATGATGAACTAGAATCTAGATTAAAAACAAATTCTGATGAACTTTCCCAGAAATTAGAGACTAGTTTAAAAACTAACTCTGATGAATTTTTACAGAAAGTAGATGTTATATTAAAAACCAACTCTGATGAATTTAAAGCTGGGTTGAAAACCAACTCTGATGATCTTTCTAGAGAATTAAAAGTTGCATCAAAAACTCTGGTAGATAATAATTTTATAAGATTAGACACAAAAGTTGATGAAGAAATGGAAGAATATAAAAAACCCATAGATGTGACTAGTGAAAATATAAATGAAAATGAAGAGTGTGTTAAAATAGTTGATAAATCCTTAGGAATAAAATTAAATTCACAAAAGCAATCAGAAGAAGTAGAATTAAGTTGTGAAAGATTAAAGGACACTGTTGACAATTTAGAAATTGGACAGTTAGGTTTTCAATGGTTAGACAATAGTACTCTAGAGTTAAGAGAAATAAAAATGCATTATAATAAAATGAATGAAGGTGTTCAAACTTTAGAAGTTGAATTAAGTTCACCAGAAAAGATTAAAATTAACTTTCAAAAATTACTAGAAAGAACAGAATGTGTTTATCAAAGTCAATATAAAGAACAGTATTATAGTAATTTTGTGTGGTACAAAGAAAGCATATTTTTATATATATTAGAACATAAATATTTGAGTGGTAATTTGTACCATTGTTGCAATAGAAATGACTTATTTTACAAGTATGCCAGTAGGACAAAGTTTGTAAGATATATCTTATTGAAATTTGAGAGAAATAAAAAGGTATTCAATTTAAATATTGGTAGAAAGATTATTGATAAAGAAAAAGAAATTGGCAAAGCCAAAATTAAACTTAAAATGAGAAGTGATGATGTGATTAGTAAAGATTTTCTTCGAGAAAATATAGCTAAGGAAAGAGATTTAAGTAAACCTAAAGTTAAACTGAAAAGAATTAATATAGAATAGAATAATATTAATGGTGTAAAACAAAATGATTTTCAAGAACTCTTTAATTGTAGAAGTTGTATCACATCAATCTGATTTGCAATTTTTAAAGGATTATTTATAAAATTTGAATGAATACCATTCAAAATTGCCCAGAGAATTGTTTTTAATTACACGTAGAACAAGTGAAGTAAAATAAAAACTTACTCAAATCGATGATATTTATCAAGATAGTCAAAGGAAAAGTAATAGATTATCTGATAAAATAGCAACTGTTATTGATAAAGTTAAAAATGGTGTTAATGCTTATGATCAAGTTACTATTTATGTAAAGGATATAGATGCAGAATCTAAGGAGTTCATAGCAAAATCTTTAGATACTTATCTCAAAATTATTCAAAAGCAATTGAATTATACCAAAATGCTATATGAAAATCTTGTAAATCAAAGCAAACTTCTTCACGAAGTTCAACATACTGGAAATTCTTTACAAGAAGAATTAAAAAAAAAGGCACTTTTGATTATTATTATTTTTTTTTTTAAAGAAAACTTGGACAAATATCTAGATGATCTGAAAGATAGATATAAATAAATGAATATGGTTATTAATATGAAAAATAATATTCTTTAAACCATGTTAGTCCTTAGAAAGATTACAATTTTGAGAAGTTTTTCGATATCTCATAATTCATTAGTTATCTGCAAAGACATTTTTTTTTTTCGGTGGATTAGAGGGTATTGTAAATATCGATAAGTCTATCTATATTTTAAAAATTATCATTTGTTATATAAAAAAAAAAAACTCTTTGAGTTGATGTTTATACATGAAGTATTATTATTGTTTATGGTTATTAGGTATAGTTATTGTTTGAAGTTATTATTTTATTTATATGTTGATGGTACATCGTTATGAATATTTAATTATTATAAATAAATAAAGACATATAAATTGTTGATTATATAAAAAAATTATTTTATTTGCAGTGATTATTAAAAAAATGCAATATTATTATTTATGTATATTTTTAAAGCTGTCAAATAAATTTTCAATTTAATATTTTTTATATATATATGCTTGATATATTTTTTTTTTTAATGTTAATTGTTTAAAAGAAAACATGTGTAACGAGGGTTTTCAAAACAGCATTTGCTAGCACGTGGAGCAACAACAAAAGGAAGCCATTAGTATTAGTAGGATGGTGATTAGAAAAACAAAAGGATAAAGTTTTGTTGTACTTTGCTTCTTTGAAATTACCATTCTTCAGAATATTGGAATAAGATAGATTTTTATGGTAAATACATAAATCATGACAGGCTAATAGAAATATATCGCAGCCAAGAGGCTGCACCATTTTCTTTCATTTATTCCAAGGCAGTTTAAAAAAAAAAAAACTAAGAAAAGTTCAATACATATATTTCATCGCGTCTGAAGCCGAAATTTGACATAGCTATCTGGAATCTATAATGGTCAATCTAATAATAATCTGGAGGTAACTAGAATTAATATATTGGATTTAACATTTCAATTTATTTATTTATTTTT
Organism: Epiperipatus broadwayi; assembly: GCA_028023455.1. Taxonomy (NCBI): domain Eukaryota; kingdom Metazoa; phylum Onychophora; class Udeonychophora; order Euonychophora; family Peripatidae; genus Epiperipatus; species Epiperipatus broadwayi. The sequence goes on from JAQFVV010012437.1 coordinate 3,258,701, forward strand.
CAAGGAAAGAAATTTTAGAAGGATAAAAATATACATATATCCAAGAATTGACAATTTTCTCTAACGTGATAGTTTCCTCACCTTAACTAGAATGCATTCTAATATTAAACGGATAAAGAAATAAAACAAGGGAATAAGTTGACTTTTGAAGGAAAACTGGACATGTGAACTTTGAAAGGTAGTCAATAATTTTATATGTATAAATGATATATAAATATATTTTTGAGATCGATATTTTTGTTTACTTTTATTTTTCATTATAAAAATATAACGTTTTATAAATATTCAATTCAAGCGTCTTGTTTTCTAACAGCAATAAACGTTTAACAGGTGTTAAAATTAACACTTAAGTAATTTAAAATCTTAAAGTATGGCTTATAAGTTTGGGTTGTATATGAGTTGTTATGTATATTTTAATAAGTAAATTTATATTCGCAAATTTTTTTTATTATAAAAAAAAAATGTTTTATTATTAATTTATTTCCATTTTTTTTTTTTAACTTTATATAATGATTCTTATGCATACCAAAACAATAATTTATATGTATTTGCTGTATATAATATTTTTTTTTATTATTTTAAATATCTGAAAAATATAAATATGGATTTGTATTTATATTGATATCTACTTGTTAAGCACAGATATGTCTTTATATATTTAATATATATACTTATTGCAAGTATATATGTATATTTATTATTTGGGTTTGTATTTAAAACATTGATATTACCTAAAATTAAACCATAATATAAAATAAAGGATGTACTATTTGTTTTATAAGTAATGCCTTTGTAATTTATTTGAAAGAGTATTAATATTTTATTCTTATTTTTCTTTTAATGCTAGAGTCATTATGGAATTAATTGAATTAACAATTTATTTAAATATAACTGGGATAATTTTGTCTTTCTTCAATTTAAATGGAATGCAGCAAGTACGTTCCATTACAATATATATATATCAAACCTATCGTAGTTTAAAAGAGTTAAATTATTAGTACTAATCTAGCTAGCGTTTTGGCATATAAATTTGCTTTGCAATGTTTTAAGATTGGACATTCTCAAGGATGATCACAGCATTTTATGACAATAGAATAATAAAATTATGCTAAAACCAATTGAATATGAAATTTATTGCTTACTGGAGAACCAATGGACATTATGAAGAGCTATAGCCAAAAAAATTCTAAATGATAATGAAGTAAAATACCTTTGCAGGCTGAAATATCTATTATAATATTAACTCATGATTTTTACAAGCAGAAAAATTATAAGAAAAATGAAATCTCAAAATCAATATTTTTATGATATAAATGTTAGCAGTTTCATAGCAAACAAAATAGGAGATAACTGAAAACATGTCTTATGGTTATAGAATCAATGTCTGTTAATTTCCAAAAAACTGCCATCAGTAAGATTACTCTCCCAGTTGTAAAACATAATTTCAATATAGTTATTACCACATTTGTCTGGAAACAATTACTCTGCATAAATACAATTCCAAACCATTTTAGTCTGTTAGAAGATCGGATTTATCTCCATTATGCAAATATTGTATTCTGAGAATATTGTAAATTCAATTCAGTTAAATATTAATTTAAGAACAAGGGTGTTGCTGTGTATTTTATATGATTCTCCAATTATAGGTTTCTGAGGTCTGTATAAATAAAAAGAATATCTCCTACCAATATTTTTCAGACAACTTTCATCTTTTTTTAAAAAAATTGAAATTAATATTTCCCAAGATGCTGTTCAAAGACTAATCACTTCTATATTAGATAAAATACAAACAATTTTTGATGTAAATAGTGGTTCCATATTGTACTAATATAAATATCACATTATTTCTATCAAATCCAATTACTATTCATCCTTAATAGCCATTAGTAGATGAATAATACCATTCCAAATCCAGAGTGACTATATATGTATAATACAACAAAACAAATTTCATTGCAGCTTGAATTAGTTGATTTACAAAAGTGCATGGTCAATAAAAGTTTAATTAAAACTTCTGATAGACAAATTAATAAAATTTGTTATTGTTGTGAGTGTATGTGTGCTAAATGTATGTGTAACTTAAATTATACCAGTTTGGTAAATTAAAAGAAAATCATTCTATAGAATTAATTATGCTACTGTTAAATAATTAATGAAAGAAATGTAATTTGTAAAATTATAATCAATAGAATAATTTATATTATGTTAGTATGTGCAAATGAGTTTGCTTTGCATAATTTAAGAAAATGTATCATATTTTATAATTCCTGATTCTCTTACTGGTTTGGGGTTTAAAGAAATAATTTGTTTCTTAAAGTAAATTGAATGGCAAATCTAACTATAAAGTATTAAAATTTAAAAAGTTAGAGAATAAATTTTAAACTTGCACATGATCAGCACCATTTAATGAATGAAAAAGTATCAAGTTATTAAATCTGGATAAATATTTTTCAGAAAAATCCTGACTTGATTACATGCTAGGTGTTAAAAATGCATTGTGAGAACATATAAATAGATCTAAAAAAAAAAAAGGAGTCAACTCTAAGACTAGTCTAAATCTTGCCTCAAGAAGAAAGCTGGATAGATTGATTCTGTGAAGAAAGGGGATATTTCTGATGGATAAATCTTTTAAAAACTGCTGGTTTAAACAATTTCTGTCAGAATAGAAGTGGATTGCTATAACTTGCTAACTGTCTCAAAGTATTTTTTAATAATCCACCATCTTAGCAGCTATAATGGCATTGGTTAGCAAAGCATTTTAACATGTGTAGTTAAGATAATTGCAAGCATACTGGTCAAAAGACATGAATTGTGCAATTAGAACCAGATAAATGTTGATGTTTGTCAAAATGTAATGTCACTGTCTTTAAAAAAGAAAACTATATCATAGTCAAGCATTGGTGGTCGAGAGGTTAGCATAACTGCCTTACAAGCAGTTATCCCGGGTTAACGGGTTCGCTTCCTGGCCAATGCTATGACACGAAAAAAAACCATGCCATAAGGAAAGAAATGGACTCTGCCATAAAACCTTTTATATATTTTTTCTGATGAAATTCATCAACAGCGATTACAGTCACTGCTACCCAAAAAGGACAATCACAATAAAATGGTTGGATAAAGATGTGTGGATATATAGTAAAACGTAATATCCGCAGAAAACCATGGTTTAAAACTTTTAAAACATTTTTATTATTGTAAGAATCTGATCTTCGTGATTAACCATAAGTCTTATATTTTAATATTTATAATTATTATTTATTTTATATTTTCAATATGTTGTATTTGTTGCATTCTATTTTTCTGATGGTAGTTATAAAACTTTAAACAACAGTGTCATATTTTATTTATTCACTGTAAATAAATTCTTAGCTAGATTGTTTTTACTTTTCAAACTCATTCCAAATATATGTTATTAATATCTAATAACCCTGAGAAATTATGCAATCCACTGGGACACATGCAGAAATAATAGTAGTAATTTAATACAATGATCAGCAGTATTAAAAAAATATTTCTATTTAGAAATCTTGGCACATGATACTAATTTTACATTGAATGTAAAAAAGAAATTAAAAAATATTTTTTGAATAACTTAATCTTAATACATGATTGTGTTAATCACTCTATCCATTACTTTATTTAAAATCCATTGAGAGTAAGAGGGAGAAAGGAAGCGAGTGGTAGGGAGAGAGAGTAAGAGGGAGAAAGGGAGGGGTGAATGAAGAGAGAGAGGGAGAGATGAAGAGAATGGAGAGGGGGAGAGAGAGAGCGAGAGAAGAAGCGAAGGAGAGGGAGGAAGGGAGAAGGAGCGAAGGAGAGGGAGAGGGATGGAGAAAAAGACAGTGATAAAATTAAAGGCAAATTTTGCACTGCTTATATGCATTAATCTATACAGAATTAATACATTCATATATATTACATATTGGTTCTAAGTTTATTTATTTGATAAGTTGCATTATTCTTTTTTAATAAATTCTGCATCGAATTTTGTCTTTTTAAAAGACTTCATCACATTATTAAATGTAAATCTTATGTTATATTCCATGGTTTCGAGTATAACCTTCCAATAAAAGTAATATTTCACATCTTTAGAATAGCTTTGAGATAATCCTTAAAATATATATTGATATTTTACCTTTTCACACACAAAAAAAATGTTTAAGATCACATATAATAATTTTTTAAAAAGTCTACTAATATTTATTCTATTCACATGTTCAATCATGGAAGATGTTCTCTTATTAGTTAGATTCATTAACATCATATCTGACATGTTGGAGACTATATATAATGATCACCTTCAAATTAGTTCGAATTTTTAACATTTGAGTTACATGTTATATACTATATATATATATATGTCAAATTGGATACTTTAAAATAAATAATTGGCTCGTGAAGTTTTCATTATTTATTTTTTGTTTTATAAAAAAAAATAATAAATGAAAATTAAGAGATCAGAAAATAAAATGCATTCTAATATTGTATATATAAACTTTATATACATAATACACTCACGTATTGTTTAAAATGTTTAATCAAATAAAATGATAGCTTGATTTCATAAAATAAATTAAAATTAGTTGTTTAATTACATTTTATTTATTTTTCTTTCAATTTTTTCCATCATTAAATTTTCTATCAATAAAAACTTGCAAGACAACTTTAGTAAGTTTGAAAAGAAAAGATAATGCGTGATAACATTTATGAAGTATATTTAAAATAATACATTCTTAAAAGAAACCAAAAGGAAATATATAGTTTAACATAAAAATCAAAAATTATAATCATTCTTGATATACAGTATTGACATTTAGAGTAAACAAAGTAATCACAAATTTTGCATACCAACTAGTTGCCCGGGGAAAATGAATTATGGAAGTCATATATCCAGCATTAAACACACACACACACACACTATATATATATAGAAGGTTTGATACTGGATGAGCCTTTTTATTTTTGGCCTCTCTATACAAGAAAGAAAACTACTAGAAATTATGCTTCCGAAGTCATTGTAGTATCTCAAGATAATTCAAATTAATGTTTAATTATAATAAAAATTACTTTTAAAATTAACTTTTATTAGGCCTTTAAATTGGTTATAAGTCTTACATGTGCAACAGTTTGAGAGAAAAAAAGTTAACAATATACATATATAATTATTCAATCGGAAAAAGAAATTGCATAGATGTTCATAGTAATAATTATAAATATATTAGAAACATACTCCCAGTACATACCTACACCATGTGTCTATTAATATTATTGATATATATGTCCTTCAGTTAATAGCTTAGAATTACAATGGGGAGAAAGAGTAATGAAGCTCCATGTGCATAACAGATATTATAGGGAACACTCAACTTATCTCTGCAGAGAGAACAAGCATCTTATCTCTGTTTTTGATTTTAGATATCTGATTGTAAAATAGGGATTGAAATTTCTTGGATGTAGAGTTAGAACACAAATGATATCTCAGGAGCCAAAGGGTGAATATGATGAAAATTGTGTCTCTAATGGAGGAAAAGAGGCCACACTTCATACTATTTATGAGGTTGGTGATTGATAAAATATGTGATTTACTGTTGATTCAATAATATTTCTATATATGAAAAGGACTGGACCTTGAAATAAAAGATGATACATTGTTTCTTCTGATTTATGACAGAGAGAACAAATAGGGTCAATATTAGCATATATCATTTTTTACATCAAATAGTAATTAGTGGGTAAAGCATCTAGATTGAATTTAATAAGAAAATCTAGGTATTTTGGTTCTAAATGCCAGAATTTGAATTTTAAAATGATTTTTTTATTATTGAGATTAAGCAGAAATTGTAATTGACATTGATTGGTATTATGAGTCATGTTATAGGCCTCCCAATAAATTATTTTTCCTGCCATGAAATGTTGATTTAGGTCAAGATGGGCACCAACACATTTAATAAGAGGTTGAAAAAACTTAACACTACTGGGAAATGGTTTATACAAATTTAAATATTGAGTTAAGTGATCTCTGAAAAAAAAGGTAGGAATTAATTGGAGTGTCCATTATTTTTGGCAATGACCACAACATTTTTTATTCCAAATTAATTTGGAACACATCAACTTTATCATCCTCTTAAATGCATTGAGGAACGATATGATTGGCATATAGTATGTGATTTTTGGAAAGATGTTGATAAGAAGATTTAGCATGAAGAGACAGATATGTTTGGATAGGAGTTTAATGATTTTTTCAACAGACAAGAACAGAGACTTCTGGATTAACATTCTCATAGCATTTATTGATAGGAAAGCCAAGAATATTGTGTGTAGATGCAATAAAGAGAGACAAGAATGCTTGCATGAGAGTATATTCCATGTGGATGATTCATTAAGGTTCAATTGGAGTTTAAAATTGGAGATATTTCTTGAAGGAGATGAAAACAACAAGATCAGCCATAAAAGTTATACGTCTGATAGTCCTACTAATCATTGAAACATGAATGTCAAGTAGGTTCTCTTCTATTTCAAGAAGAAACAGATTGATATAGGTGATGAAAAATAATGCACTCAAAGATGACCATTGTGTAATAGAATTAAAAGATTTAAAGTCTGGGAGATACTTTGTCTTTGAGAGTAATAAAATGTTCTCTATTTATTAATAAGTTAGATAATGTGTTGAGGATAAGAATAGATATGTTTTGAGACTGTAATAATTCAATGAGAGAAACAAAAGGAACAGAATCAAAGGCAGATGAAATGTCTATTTGCACCACATGTGGGGCAGATTACTTTCAAGTTCTGATGTAACCAATTATAATTCTGCACAGCACGATGGTGTCAGAGATGGAAGCTCTTTTCTTTGTGTATTGATATTCTGAAATTTAAAGGAGTATAATAGGTTGAAAATTATCCTTTATAATAGATTCAATATTTTTTATAAGTAAAGGAGATATAGAGATAGGGTGAAGATTATTTAGTAGGGAAAGAAGTGTATTTACCTTAAGGAATGGAACTAATGATACTGGGTACAGTCCTTCAATATGATGAATTTGTTTAGACAAAAAGTTAAATAAATTTATTATAACAGATAGTGTAAAATTGCTAATATATAAAAGAATATATTTAGTGATGGCATGTGGCCCAAGATGAATACTATCAGAGAGAGATTTTAGCTTTATTATGATGTTAGATTTTGTTATGCCATAATCAGCATGATTGGTACCAATGACATATGTTGGAAGTACAAAACAGCTGAGGGTCTGCAACTTTGTCTTAAAATAATAAATAAGGGAGGACATCATATTGAATCCTGTGCAGAAAATGTCATTAGTAATAATAGAAGAGAAAACAGCTTTTTTATTTTTATAGGAGAGCCCAGTGTATGTATCCTTTTGACCAATTATGGGATTGAGCCGGAAAGATTTTTGCTTTTTGGTAGATAGGTCTTCAGCTAAAACAGATTGAGTATGCTTGTATCACTACTTAAGAATTATAGTATAGAAGCAAGATTACTAAAAGTGATCTTTAATTTCAAGTTAATGACCTCAAGTTGGTTTCATTAAGGATGTATGTGATTTGTTTCTACTAGAATAGTGCTTAATGGTTGAATGGATGATGTTAATAAATGAAAAGCAAGCTTTAACAGATTGAAGGAAAAGGATTCCCTTCTTTCTAAAATAAATGTAAATCTCCAAAATGTTTGTCTCTGCTTATAAAGCTTTGAGAAAGACTCTTAATGTATCATCATAATGGAAAATAGGGTGAGTGTGAAAATTAATATCAAACTAAATATTGAGTGTTAGGTGATATGAGAAACAAACTAATTGCAAAGAAGAGCTAACTCTAAAGTGATTATCTGGAAAATAGAATGAGGTATATGACAAATGAGTCTTTTAAAGTATAGAAGAAGAAAGCATTACTGGAAAAAAATCTTCACCATTCATCAGTTTACAAATCTGGTTAGGATACTTCTGGACTAAATCAGCATGGGGCATATTAAAGTTCCCAAAACAGAGGCTAGGAAAGGGGTTTGATGAAAAATAAGATTAGTCTGACAGATAAGCTCATGTATTAGAATAGGTTTGTTATATAGAACTATAAAGGCATTACAATAAAAGGTCATGACAACCATGTTTTGATCAAGTTAAGAGTCAAAGGTGCTCTATGATGTATCAACACACCTACTCCAGCAGCTGAAATATTAGAATGTAATCAGAAGCTGAAGGGAAAATAATAAAAAAATGAGCATGTAAAAAAAATCATAAAATATACTGCATGTTTTTGAAAGCTTTGTGGAATATATTTACCAAGTTTGTCTTCATCTAGATGTAGAATTAGATTCAAATCATAATCAAATAATGATTAAAATGAAATTACAATTGAAAATACTAGAAGCTTAGATAACAAACAATATAACATTAATATATATATATAATCATTTCTTTTTAGTCATATTAAGACTTTTTTTTTTCAATAATAAAACAAGTTTTGAAAAATGTGAAAATGATTATATATTAATATATATTGAAGCTGGACTAAGTTTAGAAAGAAAAAGAAGCCGAAATTATATAAAATATGGAAAAGATATTTTTAAAAGGTGAAAAGTTTAAATAGGAAGGATTAGGAAGGAGTGCCATAAAAGAAAGGTGATAATAGAAAAATGGAGTGTGAATTTTAATAATGACAAAAAATTAATAAATAAAGTACAGAAGAATATTTAAAAAGTAAAACAAATAGAAATGGAGGGAAAATGACAATATCAACTTAATATGCACACATATTTTAACTACTCATATATTAATACTACAATCCATTTCAACTTCAAGCCACTTGTTTATAATTTCTTAGGACTTAGAAAAAGATTGCATGAACATGTGGATGGTTGTAATTTTTGGCAGATTTCTCATCTTAATGTTATGTGTAAATAATTTATATGTACATGCAGATGTATGATAAACTAAATGCAATTATAATTCCATCAAACTATCATATAATTTATACTCAAAAATACATTTTTAGTATACAATTTTTCATGATAATCTAATTTATATCTTTATATAATGATAGGAGAAGTGGACTTGGAGATAATAAAGATAGAACAATACATTTAAAAACATAAAAGTGCTGAAAAAATTATTTATTGAAGAAACTAAAAAGAACTTGATTGCCCATAAGCTTAAAGCTGGAAAATTATGTAAAACATGTAAGGAATTACAGAAGATAAAAAAAAGAGCAAAAACAAAATAAGTTAGTGGTCATAAAAAAAAAAAGATGTCTATAAACTTTTGACTTACAAATCAAATAATAGAACTTTACAAAAAAAGATCTGGATGTAAAAGTCACCGTAGGAGTTAACTATTAATAATAATACTTTATGGTCTGATATGTAAGTAATTCTCTTCAGAACATTAACAGTTCCTTCATAGAGAAAGAATAAAGTATTACAAAGCAGAATTACTGACAACTAAGTGATTAGTATTTTGGATTTTTGTTCCTTATTTTATATTCTATCTAAAAATAATTAAATGTTCCTTAATCAATTAATAATTGAATGGTTAAATAGAGGGTACCAATTATAGCCAAAAAAAATCCTATGCATATTAGGAACCTGAAAAAATTTCAAATGTTATCAACCTGAATTCGAATCCCAATCCTTATGCATATAGGTGGATACATTACCCACAATGCCTAAAACTTCCTTAATTTAATTATATATATTGAGTTCTAAAATGGTTTACCTGGATATATTTTATTCTTCATTATTTCCATATTTAATTTTTTTTCTTTTAATAATTTAGAAATCTGAACACTAAAATGTTAATAAAAACAGTACTAGAAATAACAGTAATATGCCACACTAAACTAAAAAAAAATGTTTATTCTGGATATTTCTCTTAAAAGAATGGATAAAATTAAAAATATATATAATGCATAAATATTCTACAAAAGTCAAAGCTTTTGGTTTATCAGTGCACCCATTCACCATGCAAGATTTTGCTTCAGACCTGGAGAGTGGGTCGGATAGGATTATGCCTAAACTGGGTTATGATTAATTAGTGACTGTTTAACAAAAAAATAAAAAGTTGTGAAAGAAATTGTTTTTAGGAATCCAAAACAGAAACTGGTTATCACACACACAAAAAAAAACCAATCACCAAAGGACAGTGTCAAAGTTAAAATTATCATTATAAGTTGCATTTTTAGGGCAATGATACTATGCCAAACTCTGATACACATGATCTGAGATCAATTCCAGTTCGGGCATTTACAGTACTTGGAACTTTTTGTGAATTCCAGAGTAATAAAACCATTTGGCTATTTTTTATTGTTATAATATAAAATGTAAATCAAAGAAATCGTGTATTAATATATATATATGTGTGTGTAATTAGTATTATATATATATAAAGGCAAGATATACTATTTAAAAAAACATTAATTCATTTTTCATAACAGCATTATGTTAAATAAAATATTTAAAAAATTAACATATTTATTATTTTTTAGTATATCAGCAGGAGAATAAAAAATTGGGTGAATAGAACATTTTTATTTTTAATAGACCAATTTTTTTTTTTTTTTACTTTTTTCAGCTTGAAATCAATCCAATAATCTTTAGATTTTGAGTTCATCACTTTTACGATTTAACTAAACTGTTTAGACTAGTACATATTAAAGATATTTGTATATAAGAGTTCCATGATGTAATGATAACACACCCATTTCTTCATTATTCATCTATGAAAGACTATGGGAGATGACGTCACCCTACAGTGGAGTATATAACAAATTATTGACATCATTACTCATCGGTCTACAAAATGTAGAAAAAAATTACCTTGTTTTTTTTGAAGGGGAAAATGCCCAGCTAAATGATATAAAGAAAAGAAAATTATGTTTTCGTACACAGAAATCTATATATATGCATATAAAATGTCATGTTTGGCCTAAATAATGTAAAGAAAAAACTATGGTATAATATAATGTTTTCTAGAAGCACATTCGTACACAAAAATGTATATATATGCATATAAAATTCATTTTTGTGAACATGTGCAGGCACAAGTATAGAATATGCACCCACGTGCATACAACACATTATTAAAGTGCATGGTTTGGTTCAAAACATTAATAAAATAAAGAAAACGGAAGGAGTCTTGCTACACACAGCTAAATGATGTAAAAAAAAAATTGTGTAATATAGTATTTTCTAGAAATATGTTCGAACACAGACATCTATATATATAATGTCATATTTATTGTGAATATGCGGAAGCACAAATATATAATAAACACCCATATATATATAAGAGATTATTAGAATGCATTGCTTGGTTCAAAACGTTAATAAATTAAATTTCTGAACAGTGACATTTATGACTACGCGTAATTAAATTTTAATTTCTGCAATAAAGAAATAGGAAACTACTAATTAAAAAACAAAACCATAGATTTATATTAACAATTAAAAGCTTCTTTAAAATACAAATGCTGTACTATTTTACAACGTAATTCATATTTGAAAACCAATTAGTAGATTAAATTAAGGACTTTGATATTAATAAGTTTCACTCTAAGAACGAATAATAAATAAAAGAGTTTTTAAAAATTGGCAATCTCCATTACTAATATGTTAATCAATTCCTAGTTTTCAGGGATTTACTTTTTTTGATTTGAATATAATAAACTGTGAACTCAACATGCTTAGAGACATAAGTAACAAAGACTGCATCATATTAAAGTTAGGCATTTATCTTATGATCAATCACATTTTACAAATTCATGTTAACTTTTACCAACCAACTTTAAAAAAAGCTAGTATGCAATTGCCAAACAATAATGCATAATTAGCTAGCCTGTAAAGAGTTAGATATTTGAACTTAATAAATGTGCTTGCAAACATGTCTAAATAATATTGGTAAATTTTAAGTTCAGAATCAATAATTGAATATCACTTTCTTCACTAATTATAAAGATCACATCATATTATAATTGTTTTGTTTGATAGTCATTACTATGACACTCATTTGATCAACTCAGATTATCATAGAGCTATTATTTTTCAGCTAAAAATAGAATATCCATTTAATAATAAGTACTGAAGGTAGTTGAATTGATTATATAAAAAAAATATGGGCATGCATAATACATTTTTAATAATCTGCAAACATTTTTAAATTTAACTAGATTTGAACTCCACATTGTGAAAATGATAGGAAAGTGTATAAATATGTATAAAAAAATTTAAATGATCTAAAAATTGTTTATTTCAGTGTTTTATACCATAGTATTTATTCAAAGTTTTTAGGTATAAGTTTGTCTGCCGATTATTTATCTGGTTTTAATAACTCTTAGTAATTTAATGTTAGTAATTAATGCTCAACCAATTCAAAAGTATTATCATTAGACAATTGAAAAAAAAAATCTATAGCAACTTTTGTTATGGATTTTTTTTCTATATGTCATAGCATTGGCCAGGAGGCAAACTCGCAACAACCATCTGCAAACAACTGCTTGCTTGCAAGTCAGTTGCGCTGACCTCTCGGCTAGCTTGACAGGTTATGAATTATTGTTGTCTGAGAATAAAAAATAGTAGCTTTTCCGGTAAAAAGGCAGATTAGATATAACATTCCTATGTAGTGATATGATTTAGAAGCTGAAAAATGTAATAGTTCATTATAGTGATGCAACCATATCAAGTAAATTAGTTTGCATATAAAAATAAAAGTGAAACATAGATCCCTTATCAGTGAAAATAAAGAGATAGTGGGGGGAAAATATTTAATGTTATATCATAATATTTTGAAAAGACATTTTTTTCTATATTGGGTCTGTAAAATATATGAAAAGAAATATACTTCTTGTAGGTATTATATGATTGACTTAAGAATAGTTTTGCTACATTTGCAGATCCAATTTACATTATAAAGGATATCTTAAAAATACTCTTAAAAATGTAATATAGATTGTTTCATAGGAGGATATGGCTGAGAATATAACGCAATAAAAAACCTCAATTAGCCATTTGCTAAAGTTTTTAGAAAAAAACATTTTTTAGTAAAATAAATTACAATAAAACCAAATATCAAATAAGCAGATTAAAAAAGCATCAGGTAATATAGGGTACATTGCATTGATTTGCATATTTATCACAGAACACATTTGGAACTTTTATTCTTTGTTTTTCCTAAATTTTTCCTTCTGGATTAAAATAATCAATAGTCAAACTCTTTGTGAGTAGCAGCTGGTAAGAATAAAGGTTATTAATGGAGATTTCTTTAAATAACTATCACTTATTAGATGAATAAAAAAAAATAGGTGAAAAGTCAAAGCCATGTAACCACTTTTAAATTCTTTCATGTAGATAAATAATAAAATATATCTAAAATTAATGCTATTAATATTTAACATAAAATTTTTTTTTATTAATAAAACAATATATATGTATAGTAATACCCATTCTTTAATGATGGTAATTTTAGCTAGTCTTCTTATCCCAGTCATTTTTATTTATTTCAAGCCAATAAACATCACCTGATCACCATTTCTCATGCTTGCTTATAACTGTTATTAAAACAGGCAAAACTCTCTATACATATTGCCACTCAGTGCAAGCCAGAGTAATAAATGGATGCCAGAAGGCTTGTGCATAAAATCCCCATCTAGTTCCTACTCATCCAATATTCCCAAACTAGTTTCTGGCTTGTGGCCTTTATCAGTGAGGAGCCTTGGATCTGAGAGCTCTGCACCTAGATCTTAGAATCTATTGCGACCCTCCAGCATCCACCTTTTATCTCTACTTAACTACAAAACTATGAGTTTTAAATTGAAAACACTGTAATCTTTTCAATCCAAGCTCATTAGCTTATATAGTCATATAAGTCTGAACTCAGTTTAGCACCTATACATTTTAGTGTCTTTGATTCTTTAATAACCATAGACACCATTATCCTATTAGGCAGGATTGGTTTTAAGCCAATAACATCACATGATCACCATTTCTTATGCTTGCTTATAACTGTTATTAAAACAGACGAAACTCTGTATACATATTGCCACTCAGTGCAAGCCATAGTAATCAATGGATGGCAGAAGGCTTATGCATAAAATCCCCATCTAGTGCCTACTCATCCAATATCCCCAGACCAGTTTCTGGCTTGTGGTCTTCATCAGTGAGGAACTTTGGATCTGAGAGCTCTGCACCTAATGGTAGCTATGGCTATTAATGAACCAAGGACACCAAAATGTATAGGTACTGAACTGAGTTCAGATCTAAATGACTATATAAGCTAATGAGCTTGGATTGAAAAGATTATAGTGTTTTCAATTTAAGACTTATAGTTTTGTAGTTAAGTAGAGATAAAAGGTGGCTGCTGGAGAGTTGTTAGATCCTAAGATCTAGGTGTAGAGCTCTCAGATCCAAGGCTCCTCACTGATGAAGACCACAAACAAGAAACTAGTCTGGGGATATTGGATGAGTAGGCACAAGATGGGGATTTTATGCACAAACCTTCTGGCATCCATTAATTGCTCTGGTTTGCACTGAAGAGTTTTGCCTGTTTTATTTATTTTTTATTATGGAGAGATTAAAAACAATTAAAAACAGAATAAATCCACATATGATAATAGACTAGGGATCAATATGAATAGAATAGTAAATAAATTAAATCACGCACTAATTTGAGATAAAAAAAACTATATTCAATAAATTATATTTGCTTATTGTTCATTGTGAGAGATAGTATATGACATTCTGAAACACTTAATGAATAAAACAAATGACAGTTATAACAATAACACTAGAAAAATAACAGTAAATACATAGACAAGAAATGGTAAAGTCATCCTAAACAATGATGAAACACTATGGCTTGTTTATACATTATTATATTAAGATTACATATTATTTATGTGTTTAATATGCATAATCTTAGATTCTAATAAATGCTGAAGCTATAAAAATAACAATATAATACAGCTTAAATAACTATAAATAAAATAAATAAATAAATTTTTTACTACAATCGTTTTATGTAGCTCTTGTCAGGAAAATTATCCAAGAAAATGTAATGCAATAAAATATATTTTCCATATTAAAGTTAAGAATCTCTGAGTTAATTCATTCCAAAATAAAACTTGTTAGCCATTGTATTTCTCCTTTTATCATTTTTTACTCTACATAGCATCTAAATTTTAATTATATTTTGTATCAGTATTGATATATAAAGTACCCTAATAATCAGCTTAAGCATTTACTTAGCTTATTAATATTAACTGAGAAACACAGTGCTTTAAACTATATCTCAACATTGGAACAATAAACTTTCCAAACATTGTTAATGTCAAATTGTTAATCTCTTTAACTGTTTACATATGATTTTCTTGAATCTTACAGAGATCACAATATGATAACTCATGTGATATGAGGAACAAACCAAATAATATCACGTATTAGATTTTGCAAAATGGTCATTTAAATATGGAGTTAGATTATTAATAATAAATTCATAATTAGTGTTCTATAATCATCAAAATAATGACTTTTTGTATATGCACATGATTTAATTTGATTCCTATTAAAATTATGCATTGACCTTATTTGCTCTTGTATATCTATAAAAATATTATACTTGTATAACATTTTAAAATTTATTTATGTAAATCATTATGATAAAAAGTAAAAAATACTTTAACATCTTTGGATTCTTGCAATTTTATCTTTTTTTATATATAAAAATATAGAATATTTTATTCTGAAATTTGGTTACAACTCATATGATAAAATTAGAAATAGGATACATTAAATGGTATTCAGAGAGGTAGAAGTTCAATATTGAAACATCTTGCATGGCACAGCATAGAAGGACTAATATGATGCATAGAGGCAAAGGAACAAGCCTGAGATTTGGTGTCTTTGTGGCAGGTGACTAAGCTTGCATGTCTCAAAATGTACAAAGATAGTTTTAAACATTTGTCCATGCCAAACCACAGCTTTATATAGGTAAACTGACCCTTCAGAATGGAAGTCAATGTCATAATACTCAGGGTCTGGCAATAAACTTGAGGAGGAAGGCAAATCATAATCAATCCCAAAGAAATGCATGCAAATATGCCCCTAATCATTTTCAGGATAGGCAATTTCTATTTAGGTATGAAAGGGATCAGCCTTAGGGAGAACAAAATAATTAGCTTCCATGTGGCATCAAAGATGTAGGAGTGGGCCAAATTTTGGTTTTTCTTCCACATAATCAAATTATTACATTTACATCTTACTTAGAGCATGTAAAATAACATAAGCACTTTTTCAACTATACATTATAATTTATTTTTAATTCTTATTATTGAATTATGTAACATGCATTTTAAATATTATTTTGGTTTTACTTTTCATATTTTTTTAAAAAATGAATTAATACCTTTTCTGAATTCAGTATATATAAAATACATAAGATACACTAAATAAAATCACCATTCTAAGTTAATAATAAATAAAAAATTAAATATTAACAATAAATATTAATAATTATAAAAATTCAGGAGTACTTTCAGTTACTTTTGTAATTATTTTCAACTGTTAAATATTTTAAATTTACCGAAAATAAATGTCAAAATGCGAGATCCCAAAATTCATGGATTTTAATATTTGCAAAAATTACCTTTTAGACTTCCTCTTAATAGGTTTCTTTCACAACGAAGAATTCTAGAAAATTGAAAGTAAAAGCGTATATTTTCTTATGATGAAAGAAAATTGAGGAGATTGAATTTTTTTTTTAAATATAATTATACAAAAACTGATGGTCATTTAATTGTTTCTCAATACTACATTTTCCTTCCTAATATAGCATTATATTCACACATCATTTGATTAATAATATTAATTATTGTTTCTTAAATATCAAATTTTTAAATTATTCATCAACCTATAAACAATAGGCAGGACACAAAATGAAGTATACATTTTCTTCATATATATTTTCAATAAATTTAGTTTGAACCTTTGAAAGATATAGAATTGATATCCAATTTTATTATTAATATTTTGCTTCTTTGATATTTGATTTAAATTATCAGACAATATAACTAATTAATGAATTAATTCCAATCAGCTCTTTTGCAAAATTTGCTATATTTTATGAATTATCATTCTCATAAAGGTCCAAAGATCTAAGACTTGCCATTTTATGTACAAACAGGCCAAACTCGCTATACATATTGCCACTCACAGCAAGCTAGAGTAATCAATGGATGCCAGAAGACTTGTGCATAAAATCCTCATCTAGTGCCTATACATCCAATATCCCCAGACTAGTTTCTGGCTTGTGGACTTCGTCAGTAAGGAGCATTGATTACTCTAGATGGCTGTGTGTGGCAGTACGTATAGTAAGTTTTGCCTGTTTTAACAACAGCTATAAGCAAGCATAAGGAATGGTGATCATGTGATTTTATGTACAATTGGGTACTTTTGGTCTATAGAATATGTATCCTCTTTCTTGCAATAATTATCAATTTATAATTTAAGAAATTACCAAATTTTATCATACATGGATCAAGATATTTAATACTTTTATTCTGTGTCTCTTCAATTGCCCATTTGAAATCGTTTAACATGTTTAATTAATTCTTAATATATTATCCTTCATGACCATAAGTAAAAATAACACCAATGTATCTCATGTAAATTTCTATATGTATAATATTACTAGCACTAAAAATATTGTTTCAACATGTAGATAAAGTGAAGATACAAATTTATGCAAATGTTATAAACAATTGATTAAAGTTGTTTATTATAGTAAAAAATTAGTTATTGTACTACATGTCAATTTAAAACATTTTGTTTCTATTTCATAAATTTTAAATGCTGGACCTAAATTTATTAAAAATACATATGTTGATAAATAATTTGAAAAATGTGATATCTAAGAATTAAAATATTAATATTATGAATCAAATTATGTTGTGTATATATTTCATATATAGAGGAATCAATGTGTATTTAAAAATGGTTAAAAAAACATTAACTTTTATGTAAAATTATATTAAAAAAAGATATATCATCTGTTTTCTTTGATCATTAAAAATATGTAAATTTTAATTTAAAGTTTTAATCTGTATAATACTAGAATTTTCCATTATGAAAGAAATCACAATAAAAGGAAAATTAAGGTGTCAAATGATATATATATATTGTAACTATAAGAATGGTTATACTACAATGCAGAGATAAAAAAATGTGTTTAATAAAAACTCGGGGAATTTCCATGTGTGGGTGTATTTCACTTGAGAAATAAAAATGTAAACTGCCTAAAGATTAAAAGAAAAATTAATTCATGAACATTATCAATATTATTAAATATTTACTTTCCTATATGTAAGAGAACAATAAATTACAATGTAAAAGAAAAAAGAAAAATCACCTTGGCTCATGAAAGAAATTTTAAAAAAAATTAAATTTCCAGAATTGAATTTTAAATAAAATTTCTCACATTAAACTGGATGGCAAAGCTAAAAATAAGATTAATTTTTTTAAAATTGATAATGTTTTAGAAGTTATAATTAACAAATTATAAGACGACAATGAATTTTTCTTCTTCCTATTATAATGGTAGGGTGGAAATCATAGTCTTACCGTATCTGCACTAGAGGGCGCGACTAGGCCACTTGAACCTAGAAAATTTATATAGTAGGCAGACATGTAAGATCCCACTTTATTTTATATTTTGACCGTCAGCCCATACCACTAGCTCAGTGAGACACAGAGATTTATAAAATATAAATTCTTATTTAAAAATACTTTCAATATTAAAAAATAAAAGAAGCCACTGCCAGTAAAAACACACACAAACATTTATTAAACATATATAAAATTTAGCATTATTATTTTAGTCTAACTTTTACTTTAACATTTAATTTATGTTTTTAACTTTTGTTTTTGAAGTTTCCACAGGTGAATTTAATAAAAAAAAAAAAAAAATTTTTGTATTAAAGTGTCAAGTACGAATAGACTACATAGATTGCATTTGAAAAGAAAATATTCTATCCCTTATTTAACCTTAGGCCAAAAGTTCGCAGTCAAACCAATGTCAATCCATCTGATACATCGATGTATTCAATGCAGCATGAATACAACAGCACAAATACCATACTGTCAGGAATATACATCTGAACAGCATGGTTATAGAAGACATTGACTCTCGTCCAGTACAGGAATACTACATCTGTCTGGTGAGAAGAATAATAAAAAACTCCATAGGAAGGGACTGCATTTTCCGTCTTACTATCCTATTCCATAGGCTAAAAAGGGGTGATCCAAGGAGCAGGGAATACCGTCTGCTTCCGATGGTCAGTGAGATATGGGACTTATTTTGCCCAAGAGTGGTGTATAATAGGATCCTGCACATAGCGAATCTCATGCTACATTTACTAATTACACCAATATATCCAATTGATTAACCCAATTTAACTATGAAACAAATAACCCAAGATTAACCCTCCCTTAATTAATTAATATAACTTTACAAATCTATGCAGCCATTCATGCTCGACTTAAATTTAACATGTATATAATTTATTTTAAAAGAAAAAAAATCATAATAAAAACTTAAAAGAACAGAAAAAATAAACTAACGTAAATGATTTACAAAAAATAATAATACATTCAATAAAATAATTATTAATAACTGATTAAGTTTGGTCAGATAGGAATTTCTATTGTAATAATTTAAATACTGGGAAAGTTACTTAGTGTTCATTAATTAACTAATGTTCTTACGGTTTTAACATACTGGACATTTTTTTTTTTTAGAATTAAAGTTCATTAGTTGGAGTTCTTACTGTTTTAAAAATGGATGTTTAACAGTTGCCTGCAATTTGGAGCCAGTATTAATTCCCCCGATGTCCTGTGGTCCTCAATATAGGAAAACGATTGGTCATTCCTCTTTCTTTTCCTTTTTAAAAACTGAAAGAATTGAAGAGTGTGTCTTTTCAATCCCTTCTCCTTCAACTCTCCCCACACTAACACATCTCTCTCTATCACATCTCTATCTTCTCTACTTTTTTCATTTCCAAACTTTTCCTTTTATTGTAGAATTTCAGATCCAGTGGACATTACGTCACGGCAATGATGATCTTTTCATTGAGGTCCGTTTTCTGAGGGATTTCTTTTATTGGTTATTAGTTTCTATTGTTTTTTCTCTCTTATCTGACCTTTACTTATACATTTTGAAATGCCCAAGGGCTAGCTTACTTTTAACTAATTAAAATAATCATTTCCATTTTACAATAGCATTAATTAATTTATTATACATTCTTTTTATCCTTTAAATTTTTCAAGCTTTTTTTTTTTTAATATTTAGTTTTAAAACTTTTTCTTTTTTCCTTAATAAAGTTTTCTTCTAATAATTTTTTATCTGTACGATTTTATATATATATATATAAAGTTTAAATGACTTTTAACTTTAATATGCAAACTTTTCTTTTTAATGTCTAAATTTTTAAAATAAATAATGTAATGGCATGTGTTCCCATTACACTATGTTAATGAAATAAAAAGAAAAAGATGTCTTGCGTTGTTAGCCGAGAGGTATCGCAGCCACCATGTAAGCAAGTAGTTGGTTGCAGACGGTTATGGGTTCGCGTCCCGGCCAATGCTATGACATATGAAAAAAAAAGATAAGCTATTTGTGTCTCTTCTTCTTTTGTTTATAAAAAGCATGATATAATGTAGTAAAATTTGTATTCACAACATGTTTTGGAGAGAATAAAGGTGTTTTTCAAAAAATATATTGTTGTAATGAAGCAAATGTGATATATCCCCTAGTTAGTGACATATATGTTGTTTGAAAACCATATTATTTAAACAACATTGGTTTGGTATAAATAGGTCAGAAAAAACAACAACTAGGCATTCTTATTACAATAATTCTATTTCTAGAAATCTAGCACTTCATTCCATATCACTTTGCATTAAAGTAAGTCTACTATTGAACCTGTGTTGTCATGATTCACGCTGAAGAAAAAAACAATTGTTGATTAAAACTCTTTCTCCATTGTAAGCTATATTTTACTAACTGTTTTAAAGTACTTTTCAATATTCCCAGTAACAACAGTCAGTATGATAAATTTATTTAGAAGAATCTATCTACCATGTGTGGCTAAAAACCAAAAACCAAATCCATTAAAAATACCTGGAAAATGCAATCAGATCCAGGAATTAGTGCTAAAGTTTAAAAAACTAGCTTGTACAATGCTTCTATAATGCTGTGAAGGAAGAAATAGATAGTGCTGTTTAACTTAGTCAAGACTTACAGATAATATTGCTCATAGAACATCACCACTGCTGCTGTATTTACTCTCTCTCTCTCTAACATCACCAGTGTTCAAAGGTAAGATTATCATTGGAAAAGTTAAGATAATAGTAAAATATTAAAAGTACGATACCTGAAGAAAATCATGAATTAGTGCATGTTTCTATATTTAACATGGTAAGATCTTATCATTGTAAAGACCATAAACTTGTACCATAGTTAAACTTAAAATATCTTTTGTATTTTTGTTTATGTGTTGATAGCTATTATTAGATATGCAACCATTTTATTTATTCATTATTAATAAATTATTAAATATTTGTTTTATTAATCCATTTAACTTGTACTTGTAACTCAATCCAAATATATGCTTTTTGCACATTTATATTACTTAATATTCACATGCCTCAGAAATCATATAATCTATATGGGGGCATGTGACATGGTTATAATAATTCATGATGATTGTTCCTTTAAAAAAAAACTTTTCCAAAAGTAAACTTTTTAGGAGCTTTGGAATTTTTGAATTTCTTTTTATTGAAACCAAAAAAAAAAAAAACTTTCGGAAGTACTTGTATTTTTAAATTATAAATCATCATCATCACAATAATTAATATTATTATCTATTTGAATTAAAATTTTTATTTGAATTTTATTAACCATTTAACTTATTACTTATTTGAACCAAAGTTTATATTGCACATTGAATATAGATTATTATATATTTTGATATTACAGTATCTAGGTTCAAACCCATCTTCCATCTATCTGTTGCAAAATATTATCATTACAATATATATATATACATATAGAAAATCTTTAGTAGGAAAGCACAAATATTAAAACTCATGCATCTTAGAATATCATATGATGATGCTTACTTTTAGAAAAATTAAAATGTTTAGGAGTTAAGAATGATAATAAAAATAATTGAAAGTAATTCTATTATTATTAATATTTACTATTATCACTAAACAGTTTTATTTATATTATTATAAATATATAGTCTTGTTATATTTAAAAATATTTACCAATTATATGCATATTATAGTGGAAGAGTGGCAGAATGTAGCAATCATAATTCAAATCTGTCATTTCTACTGATCTACCCATATATGAACTTTTTGAACAACAAAGAGTCAATTATTGTTTGATAGTTCATGATTTTACTGAATGAATTTAAGAAAAAAAATCCATCATCCATTACTCAAATATCATTTGTTACTACCTGAGTAACAAATTATTCAATTATTTTTATTTCACATATATAAAAGTAAAAAGATTGCATAAAGACTTATGATGATAGCATTTATTTGTTGGAATATTACCATCATATATAATTGCGCATGTGAAAGGCTAGCATACTTTCAATTTATTATCCAAGAGTAGCTTCTTTAAATTTTCTTTTTTTCTTTTTTTCCTAAGCCCAATATTCTAGTGTTTTCCCAGTTGAATATACATTCATTAATAAATGCATAGTCTGTTACTTTAGGCATCTCTCTTTTTCTTTCTAACCATTGACTTATGTTTTTCTAATTACTATTTAATGAAAAAACTAGATGTGATATATGTTCTTCTACATTTATATGACATTTTATATATCAAAAGTCATATTAATATAGAAATATGTCAATTAAATTAGTTGCCCCATTGAAAAATGGTTTAAAAGTATTAAACAATGATTAGAGAGGAAACATACCATGTCCAATTGTGAAAACACAAAAATAGTAAGCAGAAATGAAAAAATAAAAATTAACAAAATTTAACCAAGTTTCTTATGTGTTAATGACATATAACTCCATAAATCAATCTAATATGATAATCGACAATGTTTGGAAACCATTCATTAAATTTTCTCTTAGAAATAAATAATTGAGAAAGACCTCCATTATATAAAATTTCTATTGACCATTGCCTTTGACAGAATAAATCTAGTTTGTTAGATTAACATCTTAAATTTACTTTCCATGAATCTAAAGATCACTGGTTGATTTTCCATGCTAAGTCTAGAAATTCCTGAAAAAGACAGATGAATATTATCACTTTAAATATATCCCATAATAACTCTTGTGTTATTATTAACATCTGAGTATATTTAGAAAAATACAAATTAGGATTAATAATTTTTCTAAAAACATTTAGCAATTTAACTATATATCTATATACCATATAGTTAATACATCAGTTTATTATATATATATATAATCTTGGGTTTAGGTTTGACAAGTTAATTTTGAAAAAAAATTTAAATCACAAAAAAACAAGTTTAGAATTTTGTTTTAGTAATGTTTTAAATACAAGAATATTTTATATACCTGGAATCCAGATGTAATATATGGAGTTTGAACACAGACTTTCAAGCTCTCTTCAGCCATCCATTTACCTCTGACAGCCAATATGCATGACCACACACATGTGAAAAAGATAAATGATCTCCAATATATGTATTTTACGCGGAACCAGCACTCATCATGTAATCAGTGCTTGGTTTATATTAAAATAGAAAATCTTCATACTTTAATGGACTTGCTTCAATCTGGCTGAAGGGAGCTTGAAATTTTGTTTTAGATAAATCAACTATATCCAACTTACATAGGAATCTACTATTAATCAGTAAATGAATATCTAACTTATTTGTTAGAAGATAAAGATTCTAAGTTGACCTGCATTCATCGGATGACTGTAGATGCACTTAATATCTAAACAAAAATACATTTTTAAAATTTTATTTATAAAATGTATATGCAGGTGATCCAAGAATAAATAACAAATGTTATTTGTTATATCCGCACTTACAACTGTGCCAATGTTATATCTGCAAGACATACTTTGCGGTCAGCCAATAATGTTATACAATTCCCACGCTGTTCTTTTCCAATGATTGCTCTCCAACGAATCGGTCTGCAATGAAGCTCTCCAATGAATGCTCTCCAACGAATTGGTTTGCAATGAAGCTCTCCAATGAATTGGTCTGCAACGAATGCTCTCCAACGAATTGGTCTGCCATGAAGCTCTCCAAACGAATTGGTCTGCAACGAAGCTCTTCAACGAATTGGTCTGCAACGAAGCTCTCTAATGAATGCTCTCAATATCTCCACTGTGGTCTCTTTCAGCTACACCTGTGAACTACATTTCCACTGGATGCTGATCATTAACCGCCAGCACTGACGCGAGATATCTCTACTTAAATACAGCTTACTCAATACTGCTTGACTGCTCTCTACTGCTCTCTATATTACACTGCTAGATGTTACCCAGTCTTCTTATCACTCTCTGGCAACTGCAATGATCAATCAATGCACTGACCAATAAGGTAACGTCTCTTATCTAGAAACATTTGTAATTAGCAAATATTTCTAGTAATTTTCGATCGCCATTACATCAATGCACTAATTAAATTCCTCAGCTATCAGAGCATGATCTAAAAACAGCCTTATAAATAAATTCTAGTTTTTTCTGGAGTGCACAAACATGTCTGCCATTTTACAAAACACTACACACCTCCCTCCACTCCAGAAAAACCCTTGTTGCTATTTCTACTTTCCTGTAATTTCACTAAGAAATGTACAATTTAATTCTGCTGCCGAAACTTTTTCACCAGTACCCTTCAATGGTGACTGTGCAAGCGTTTTATTTCCAAACTTTTCACTTCTGTTGTTAATGTTACTAATTGGGATTGACATTTTCACCCGGTTTCTCTGTCTACGGCTAAACTTGTAGTTCAACGTATTCACTACTCCCAGGTTCCAAATGCGACTGCACCAATGTTATATCCATACTTCTTACAACTGTGCCAATGTTATATCTGCAAGTCATACTGTGCAATCATCCAATAATGTTATACAATTCCCATGCTGTTCTTTTCCAACGAGTGCTCTCCAACGAATCGATCTGCAATGAAGCTCTCCAACAAATTGGTCTGCAATGAATGCTCTCCAAAAAATTGGTCTGCAATGAAGCTCTCCAACGAATTGGTCTGCAATCTCTCTGCTGAATTGGTCTGCAATGAATGCTCTCCAACGAATTGGTCTGCCACGAAGCTCTCCAAACGAATTGGTCTGCAACGAAGCTCTCCAATGAATTGGTCTGCAACGAAGCTCTCCAACAAATGCTCTCAATATCTCCACTGCGGTCTCTTTCAGCTACACCCATGAACTACATTTCCACTGGGCGCTGATCATTAACCGCCAGCACTGACGCGAGATATCTCTACTTAAATACTGCTTACTCAATACTGCTTGACTGCTCTCTACTGCTCTCTATATTACACTGCTAGATGTTACCCAGTCTTCTTATCGCTCTCTGGCAACTGCAATGATCAATCAATGCACTGACCAATAAGGTAACGTCTCTTATCTAGAAACATTTGTAATTAGCAAATATTTCTAGTAATTGTCAATCGTCATTACGTCAATGCACTAATTAAATTCCTCAGCTATCAGAGCGCGATCTAAAAACAGCCTTACGAATAAATTCTAGTTTTTTCTGGAGTGCACAAACATGTCTGCCATTTTACAAAACACTACATTACTAAAATAAATAATAATTCAAGCCAAATTAATAAAGTCTGGCAGTCATATTAAACCTGCATTATAAATATAATTATTAATAAATGTGAATGACAAAGTACTGCATAAAAACGATCTCAATCTTTTTTTTTTTAAAAAAAAAACAACTTTTTTTTAGCTTATTTCCAAGCAAGTTATCTACATTTTGGATTATCTAAAACAAAATTATAATAAACACTTTTTTATTATTATTAATTTCGACAGCATGTAAATAACGTTTACTGCTGCTTGAATATGTAACGTTTAAGATTATAAACATAGTGTTCTGTGAAACGAAAATTTAGTAATTATTTGAGTTTTCTCTTAAATATTTTCAATTACAAATATTGGAAATACCTCCTGCTGATATGATACTTGTGACATCATATACCACACGGGTGAAAATACATATAGCATTTTTATCTATATAGTCTAACGCTAAAGAAGAGGAAAGAAGTATCTGCCATGAAATTGACATTAGATTCTATAAGGAAATAAAAAATTATCAAGCTTCTCTTTGAGTTAATTGAAGCATGATATCCAAAACTATCAATCGATTAACAGGTCAAGATTTGACTGTCTCAAGAAAGATGGATGAATTTACTACATATAGAAGAGAGAAATCAGTAAAAGCCATTTATAGTTAAACATCAATTATTATTAAAAGTGACTAATAGATTGCAGTCCAAAAAACACAAAACTTCGGTACAACAAATCATTGTGAGTCCAACATACATCTGAGTATTTTAATCTTTGCTAAGCAATGTAGTTAATTTTATAAGAGGAACATTTATGTCTAGAAGCCATGTCAATGGTAATGTTAATGCTTTTACTTGAAGAAGGTAGTGTCACAAGCTATTAAACAAAATGTTTAGGCTATTATAAAATGGTATTTTTGATTATACAAGCATTTTAATGAACCAGCTATGTAATCAATGGTCACATGCTGAAAGCTAATCAGAATTTCATATCTATTTTCTGGCTTGATCAATGAGAAACATTGAATTATGCATATTCACCAGAATTTTTTTTTTTCATTTATTTTTTATTTTTTGACATAATAATAATAATTTTATTTATTAAAATAAATACATTCATTTCATTCATTTATTTAAATACAGGTCAAAATATATTTCCACTAATACAAATGTCGTTTTTCTTCTATTAAGGCCTAACTGCCTTTTTATATAGAATATCATTTTTATAACATTTTAGGTATTTGCGTGTAATTTTAAACATAATATAAAATATGATGATGATAATAATAATAATAATAATAACAACAAATTACATTTCAATAATATATTAATTATATAATAAAAATATTGATTATATAACATTAGATATTCATAATTTTTTTTCTATGTACTGTACTAATTTCCTCCCCTTTCCCCCTCTTTAATAAATTTTTCAATTTGGTTTTTTTTATTTCCTTGTAATGTTGTAAGCTTCTTAATTCAATAGGTAAATTATTAAATAATTTAGGAACATGATTTTTTATCATAGTTTCATATTTATTACAATATTTTGAAACTGTGAATGTATCAGTTTTCCTTAGAAACATTTCAAATTGTTTTGTATAAGGTTTTTTAAAAGTACTATCAAATTTTTTTTCTGTATAATATATAATCCAGAAATTGATTGAATAATAAAATATTTTTGTATACACTTTTTTCTTTATTGATATATTTTTCTTCTATTAGATCAATTATTATTTTTTGCAGTAATGCTAATCTATTAATATTCAAGTTACTGAAATATAAGTTTCAACACATTAAGGTTTTGCATCCAACTCAACAAGTTTATCTTATTTAAATGACATATTAAATAAAAACTATACATTTTAGTGACATTAGTTATAAACTAAACTGTAGGCATTTTGGATCATTTTTCAAAAAAATGGAATGAAAAAAAACATATTACATGTTTTTTTTAAGATTACATTCAATATCTATATTAGTAATAGTAAACCACTCTACATCACTTTAAAGCCCTCTATATCTAATGCTTTTCACTGACAAAATCCAATAATCACAAACTAATCTGGGAATATGATTGACAATATTATCTAATATCCATTGATGATCATGTTAGACATATATTTTAAAAATTAAGTGACATAAAATACATTACTGATATTAATGCAAATATTAAATATACAGTTTTGGTATAATCATCTTTGGCAAGTATTATATCCAAACAACATTGTCATATTTCATAGAACTTAGGGTTTTCCTCTATAAGAATAGTTTAATTTTTCTTTAGGTATATCGAATATTACATAATTCCCTTACAAATTGATGATGATCATATTGTTTTGCTTAATTGCTCATTCTGCCTCTAATTTAAAAAAAAAATATTGCAAGTTGTTATATTTTATTTTAGCAAACATTCTGAAGGAATATTATTATTTGTTTATTTGAATTTGTTGTTTGTTTGTTTTTTGCATATGGCTATGAGGCAAAAGTGACATGTTTGAAATATAATATTTTATAGATATTGAAGACTTAATTTCTTTTGTTAAAAACCCATGTTTTATTTTATTGATGTTTATTTTGATATTTTCTATAAATCTATAAATCATCAAAAATGGAAAGGAGTTTAATTCATTATGTTGCTTCTACTTATATTTAAATAAATCATATGATATAGTACTTTTATATATTATTATTATTATTATTATTATTAATTATTATTATTATTATTATTATTATTATTATTATTATTATTATTATTATTATTATTATTATTATTATTATTATTATTATTATTATTATTATTATTATTATTATTATTATTATTATTATTATTATTATTATTATTATTATTATTATTATTATTATTATTATTATTATTATTATTATTATTATTATTATTATTATTATTATTATTATTATTATTATTATTATTATTATTATTATTATTATTATTATTATTATTATTATTATTATTATTATTATTATTATTATTATTATTATTATTATTATTATTATTATTATTATTATTATTATTATTATTATTATTATTATTATTATTATTATTATTAATTATTATTATTATTATTATTATTATTATTATTATTATTATTTATTATTATTATTATTATTATTATTATTATTATTATTATTATTATTATTATTATTATTATTATTATTATTATTTATTATTATTATATATTATTGCTGTTATATAAAGATATTTTATATTATATCACATTGTATGATTTAGTTAAATCTAGAAAGGGCAAAAAGAAGTTCATATTTAATTTAGTTGACTTTGTAGATCAACTAGAACATTTCATTATTCTTACAAGAATCTCAATATAAAACTACAAACTATATTTAAAATATGCTATAGTAAAACAGACTAGATTCATATTGGCAAAGAAGAAAACTAGGACTACCTACGGTTAATCTATATATTCAATTTGTATAGCATATATGTAATGCAAACTGCCAGTTTAAACAAAAACAAATGTGATTTCAAGTTGTGTATACAAAAAGTCAGCAATTGACCTTGATAATATCATACTTGTAATTAAAAATATAAAGATCTTAAGCCCTCCTTTTATACTAAAAAAAGTCAAAGACTGGATTAAAAAAATAAGATAATAAATACAAAGAAGATAAAAAATATGATGAAAGCATCAGAAGCTGATTTTAAACATGGTAATAAAAGCAAAAAAGTGGTTGGTAATTCCCCCCCCCTTTCCCAATTATTCATCAATTCAACAGTCAACAAATTTATCATAGACTGATATTGGTATTGAACAAAATGATTATAAAATATAATACCAGGATTAAAATCAAAACTGTTCATTTAAATTTCTCATATGAAAAATATATCAGAAAACAAATTTTCAGTCTATCCTAATGGAAGGACTATTGCATCTAACAGAAAACTATTGTGGACAGCTAGACAAAAATACATAAGTTCAGATGTATTTGCATACTCTAAAAAAGATGTACTGTTGAAGGCAAAGTATTTTGCTACACTAACAAGGCTAGAATATAATCTTACTCTTTATGAATTATGGAGAAAAATTCAACAATGCCAGATTATGAAGATCTTAATAAAGTAAATACCAGATTAAATAGATATGTTATGAATATTTAGAATGTGTAATCAATCTTTGATAATTTCTTGGCTTAAAATACAATCTTGAATATAGGATATGATGTTAATGAACAACAATAAATCTAATATTGAGAGTTTCATTAATATATTGTGCCATAGATTAGAATATAGATCATTGGAAGTTCTAATTTTCATAAAAATATATTATTTCAATTTTGTCTTCCTTGTTACGAAGTTCTATAAAAAAAGTTATTCTCTTTTTTTGTTATTGATGATGCACTCAGTATATTACACATATTTACCATATATTGATTTTTATTTTTGATAATAGAATGAGTTTTTACAAATATGATGAATTCCAAGATTATTTAAAGTAGAAATATGGATATTCCTTTACTAAAACAAGATTATAATTCAGAAATTATTAATTATTTAAATGGATTTTCTAAATAAATGTTAATTAGAAAGGAAAATCAAAGCAATCTAGCTTTATCTTTCAGTATTTATCTTTCTTTTGAAAATGTGGGGGATTTGAACTGACATTCAGAACCCTTCAACTATCCACACTATTTCATACCACTGATACACATGACCACACACACGTGGAAAAGTTAAGTAATCACCAATATAAATATAAAATTGGTGATTATTTATATTTTCTATATGTGTATCAGTGGTATGAGATAGTGTGGATAGTTGAAGGGTGTATATATAGGGTGATTATTTATCTTTTTTACATGTGTGTGGTCATGTGTATTTGTGGTATGAGATAGTGTGGCTAGTTGGAAGGTGCTTGAAAGCTTTGAGTTCAAATCCCCTATATTTACAATAAAGCTCCAGACCTGTATTTCAAAATTACTTACTTTTGAAACTAAATCTTTAATAAATATCTTTGTTTCAAGCTTTTTTTTTTTTTTTTTAAAGTATTTTCAGTGTTTAGTAATTGAAATGTTTTTTTTTCTATAGCAAACTCTTATAAAGATTTTTTAACATTGCTAATGTAAATTATATTCACATTCAATTATTTTCCACTTTTACATCTAAAAATACTAAAATACCTTAAAACCTAGATTCAATAGTATATTCACATTTTATTGCATTTAAATAAAATCATTTCTTGACAAAATAATTTGAGCTATATATCCATGCCACTTACATTTTGTCAAATCTTTATGACCTTACATGCTTGTTTTAAACTAGATAGACTTTTTATTATTTCTACTTTATCTAAATCAATTTAATATTTATTTCACTTATTCCCTCATTGTAAAATTCAAATCTAGATCGGATGAATTTTTATAATTTTTTTCAAGCGACATGAAGCTTAGGATTTTTATAAGTAGTTAGTCCATAAGTAATCTAATTGTTTGGTTGATATTAGTTAATAAATGGATTTCTAGCTGCTATTAGCAAGACTCTAAAACATCCAAATTCACCTATGTTGATCAGTTAATAAATAAAAAAAAGATACTAATGTGATGTCACATTCTCCACTGGTTGAAAGATGTGATATTTCCAAAATGTTAAGTTTATCATTTACTTCTTATCTTTAATAAATCTATGGGAGTATGATAATGGTCTCTGTTAAAAGAATGAATCATATAGCAATTATTCTTTCTAAGCAGTTGTCCCGGGTTCGCTTCCAGGCTGATGCTTTGACACATGAAAAAAAAAAATTTCTTTTGTCAATTCAGGCATTTACCTTCTTGCTAATCAGAATATATTTGTTTATTATTATTAGACAGCAATATTTAACACAATAATAGTATATATTCTTAAACAAGATGTAATTAGAGAGAATTTGAACCCAGACTTTTAAGTTCCCTTCGGCCAACACATTATCTTATACAACAGTTACATATGACCACATACATGTGAAAAAGATAAATGATCTCTGATATATGTATTTTGTGCTGAACCAGCACTTATCAGTTGGTCTGGATCATTATCTCCCACATATATATAATCAGTGCTTGGTTTATATTAAGATAGCAAAGCTGATGGGAAATAATATGAAACTTTTTTTAAAGTGCTCAATTATTACAACTGAAGCAAATAGCTTACTAATTCCACTCCTGATTTGAATATCATATCATAAATGCAACAGATTTAAAAACTAACCATTATTCCACAAATATTTTCTAAATTTACATTTCTCCTTACTCCCACTTAATTTGTAATCTATTATGAAATAAATGAAATTTATTTTTATTTTGCATTCTATCTTAAACTTCTAATTAATCCTCTTTAATCTTCTTGCTCATCCTCTTTAATCTTCTTGCTCATTTCTATATATATATATATATTTTTATCCAAATCTTTATTTTTCTATAATGATTATAACTGTCTACTTTATTTTTATTTATTACAATATAAATACTCAGACATAAAAATAAATGTCTGGCATTTAATCTGTAAGCATGTTTTAATATTAACAACATATATGATGGTAGAAAAGAAACACAAAAAATATTAAATCGAAGTAATTTTGTAAAATAATATGCAAAAATGTAAATGTCATTGTATAAAATTAATGGTCATATCACTATGAATATCTTTGAGGAAAACATGTATAGAATAGTTAGGTTTTGAACAAAATGTAAAAATGCATATTAGAACTTATTAAGCAGTGTGAAGTGTAAGACAGTAAAGAATTAAAAAAAATATGGAAGTGGTTTCATAATATTAATAATTAAAACATTCACCTACTATGCAAACACATCATATTAATCTTTTTGTAATTATATGCTGGACTAATTCCACTATCTAATATTAATTGTTAAATGTTTTTAGAAAAATTCAAACTTTATTTTAAACTTTTCAAATACATTTGACTGTAAATATTAGCTTACAGGCTAATATATAATACAATGTTTCAAGATAGAACCCATAAGAAAGTATACCATCATCGCGGAAATGAAAGCTTAATGACTTTAACAAGTTGTTCTATTCAAAAATGAATGACAACTAACACTCTGTTTCAGATATTTTTAGTGTGATTAGTGACAGTTATTAGCATGGGAAACAAACCAGGGGTCTTTAGTTGTGGGAATATTGAATTGACAGTGATGACATAACCAACTAGGTCATTCTATCAAATGCAAAAAATCAAAAGAAATTTCATGTCCGCCTAATTTGAATATATTTGAAAAGTTTAAATAAACTTTGAATTGTTTAATAAAAGATTAACAATTAATATTAAATAATGGAAATATTCTAATACATAATTAAAATTAAAATATCATCATTTTATATTTTCAGATAAACATCATATTAATCTAATATTAATCAATAAAGAGATATTTATCTATTATTACATAGAACGTAAAGATACCAGTATAACTTGTATAGTCAGAAGAATGCCAAAATGTTAATTATAAAATCTTTTTTACCTAATAAAGTTTGAAGTTGAGCTTGGAGATTTCTTCAGGTAGCTAAGCAACCATAGAAACTTTTTTGTGGAGCCATTTCATAGTGGAAGCAATTAGTTATCTGTTTACTAGGAGTAGTAAATGATATTTAGCTCTCAGAGTAAAATCATAAATCCTCATTATTTAGAAAGTGACTATTCTGCATAATACTTTCATCTTTTCAATTTGTATTTATAGAAAAATATTGGAAAGTGTTTTACTTTGAAATAAGTTACTTACAGACTGCTTTATCTAATATCATAAACAGTATATATATATATGTGTGTGTGTGTGTTTAATAAACACTTTAAAAAATATATATAAACAAGATATGCATGAAGTAAATTATAACTTAAAGACAGATTTAAAATGTTAGAAAACTTAAAAATTAAGAAAATAATTTATTTCTGATTAAGGAAATCATACGACTCTATTTTTAACTTATAAAGTTAAATATTCAATTTATTTATTTGTGCAGAAAGTTGCTGGAAAATTGAATAACATTTGTGCAATGAAAGAAAGAACTTTCAAATTAATTAGTCAGATTCAACTACACTTAATTATCTTTTTACATGATAGATTGGTTCCTCAAAGTTACATGTAAAATAAATTTGTGTTTTAAAAAATACATTGTACATAAGGAAAATAAGGAGATTGGTTCCAGACTTAAGAAATTAACAAAAATAATTAAATAAACCATGTGAAAAATTTCTTTAGAATGTTATATTATTTGTGTGTTAAAAAATTTCCCCATTTGCAAGAATATTACTGAACAAAAAGATGAAACTTTTTTTTAATTAGAAAATAATAAGACTTTTTTTTTTAGTTTTGTGATTTAATCGTAAGAAACTCAATCTCAGAAAGAAATTCGTAAATAAACACCGAATTAAAAATATTTACAATCTTCTAGAAATGTTTATAAAGTGTTCGAAAATAAGCTCTTAACAAGCTTTTCAGAATATCCTCAACCCCAGACCAGTTTCTGCTATTGGCTTCATCAGTGAAGTGCCAGGATATTCAAGCATTAAATTAAAAATACTAGGACAAGCCCAGCACTTTAAGATTCAATTGTCTATCTATTATAATCTCTTCTAAGCAATATATCCAGACTAGTTGCTCTTCAGCCTCTTATTTCTTTCAGTGAATTCAGTAATATTTGTTTGTTCTTTCATTCATATGTTACATTTCCTCCTTGTAAGTTCCCAACATATTTTATTCAATGATTTGAATTTGTGATGCAGTTCTTTTGTTACATATCCAAATTAGTAAGAAATGGTAAAATGCACATATTAAAAATTTTCTTTTTTTTCTTCAAACAATTAAACAATTTCTATCAAAACACTTCATCCAAGTTTAATTCTATTATTTTGTTCATTATGAATTTCAACAAATATGTAGAAGGTTTCCTTTAATTTGAAAACTGGATGTTTTGTTTTTAACAAAAAGTTTTATAAGAACAAATGACTAATTTCCTTCATGAAATATAAACTGACACTTACAACATCACAAAAAAATGCAGAAAAGCTAATATTTATATTTGATGCTGGAAATGCTAAAATAATATTTTACTCATTGGTTTATTTTATAACTAACTTTTCATATTGAATGAGCACCATTATAACATAATATTAAAAAAACAACAACTATACTGTAGCCTTTTTTCTAAGAAATAAAAAATATTTTATTTTTTTCCTCTTTAATAGGCGCATTATAATTATTACTTCTAAATTATATTATTTGACAACTTATTTATTATGCTAACATTACAATCTCCTTCCTTCATTTAAACAAAAATTACTATTTTTAAAATCGCTCATTTTTTGTTTATGAGATCCATAATAATATAGTGAATGTGTAGGAAACTTTTTCACCCTGGTTATAAATATTTAATCATAAATCTGTAAATATATAAAAGATGAATACATAAACAACAAAAACCTTCTGTGTATATATGCATAAACAACACAGTTGCTACAATGAACTTAATATATCAAGTTTTTTTTTAAACCAAAATTTCTACAATCCTATCAACACTTCGGTAGAGTTTTAATAATTAAAATGCACACAAAAATAAAAGTTTTTTTTTTTTCAATGGATAAAAATAAATTATGGAGCCATTTTAAAAATATAGGACTAGACTTGACATTTTAAAAAATAATTAAGAGTTTTTACAAGAATAATTTTTATAATTATCAAAATAGGGATATCCATGATGACCTCCATTATTTATTTTATTTCTAAGAGAATTGGAGGTTGAAGTAAAAAGATTAGATAGAGATAACGG
The DNA here is from genome assembly GCA_028023455.1 of Epiperipatus broadwayi. Classification (NCBI taxonomy): domain Eukaryota; kingdom Metazoa; phylum Onychophora; class Udeonychophora; order Euonychophora; family Peripatidae; genus Epiperipatus; species Epiperipatus broadwayi. Next base: position 3,294,315 of record JAQFVV010012437.1, read on the forward strand.
TGAAGATTTCTATAAATGGAACCAAGAAAATACATAATGAGGCATCTTTTACCTTTTTTTCCCCAGATGATATGGCATTTTTTCAAAAATAGTGTATGATAAGAGTCAGAAACCCCAGGCCCGCAGACAACATTCAATCTAAATGAGAGATTTTTATCCAGCTCTCCAGTTTAACAACAGGTTATCAATTATCTATAGATTAGATAACTAGTAGCCAATGGTTAGATATCAGTGTATTGGCAAATGTTTAATAAAAATTTATTCAGAATTATTAAATCTCATCACATTATTGTATCTGCAGATACATTTGTTTTCATTGTTTCTTATTTCTCCATACTGATTTCTTTTTTCTCTTTCCTTTCCAGAAGTTCTTTTTTTCTGAGCAAAAACAAATTCATGGATACTAAGAAAAGAAAGGTAGATCTTGAGTGCTGAAATTTTAGGAAGGTTGGACCCATAGCTATTTTTCTCTTTGGGATACCATTGCCATGAGCACTGCAAAATTCGTTATAATCATTGCAACAATTTCACTGGAAAAACACAAGAAAATGAAGTTGAATGGCTGAAAAATAATTTAACAAAACAGTCTTTTTTTTTTTTTCAGAAGAAAAGTTGAAGAAATTGATTGAAACACTCATGCTAGCTATGATGTGTCAAAACTAATTGCAGAAAAGATGAAACTTTTTACTAATGGAGAATTCTTCAAAAAGTGTATGTTGAAGGTAGTGGTGTTTGTCCAGAAAAAAAGGAATTATTTTCTGCAATAATTTTTTTTCAAGAACTGTAACAAGACAAATTAAAGAACTGGAAGAAATATTAGAAGTACGTTAAAGGACATTTTAACAAATCTGGAGTATTATGCCATTGTTATTGATGAAACCACAGATATGATGGATACTTGCCAACTTGCAGTATTTGTGAGGGATGTAACACTAACATTTGATATTATGGAAGAATTTGTACATTAATGAAAATGTTTTGGGAGGCATTATAAAATCTATTTATGAAATAAATCTTGATTTATCAAAGCTTATTGCAGTAAACACAGAAAAAACACCAGTGGTGGTTGGAGAAAAAAAAGGGTTGTTTCATTGCTTCAAGAACACATTGGTATTAATCACAAACTAATCAAACTTTACTGCATTAGTCATCAGAATGCATTATGTATAAAGTCATTGAATTTTAAGAATATCATGGCAGTGGACATAGAAAAAGTGAATCTTATACTTTCAAGAGGGCTAAATCATTGTTAATTCCAATAATTTCTAGAACAAATTTTTAAATGTTTGGAGGCTTAGCTGAGGAAAAATGCTGGAATGAGTATATGTACTGAGAGAAGAAATTTCTATGTTTTGAGAAAATAAAGACCATGATAATTCTTGCTTTCAGGATCCACAGTGGATTGTCAAGTAAGCATTTATGGTAGACATCATAATCCATATGAACAATTTAAATCTTGAGCTTCAAGGAAGGAACAACCTTATGCTTTTGAAAGAAAACTTTGACTGTGGGAATCACAACTTCAGACAAGCAACTACTCTCATTTTCCAAATCTCCAAAATCACAAGAATGATATAATACCAAACATTTTTGTGACTCTATTCAAGATTTGAGAAGTGAGTTTTTCTCCTGCTTTGTGGACTTCTAGCAATATAGAAATCAATTTATATTATTTGGTTCTCTATATGAAGTTGATGTGGAACAATCAGTTGGAGTTAATCAACTTACAATATGACAAATTTTTCAAATCAAAATTTCATCCAGTGATAACTTCTACAAGAAATATGTATTACCAAGTGGAAAATATAAAAACATCTTGAATAATGCAAAAAAGATGGTATCATTATTTACAAGTACATATGTTTGTGAACAACTTTTTACAAAATGAAATATTTTAAGTCGTTTAAGAACAAGATTGTGTGATGACCATCTAAATGATGTTTTGCTTCTGGCATCAACAAACATTTCTCCTGATCTGGAGAAGTTAGAAAACAATAAGCAGAAACAAGTGTCACATTAATTCATTTGTCATTTCTAAGTGTATTTTGTTTATTGGAAGGAGTTTGCAATTTTTTGTTATGTTTGCAGTAAGTAGTTGTTTTACTGATATTTCTACAGTAAAATAATTAACCTTGTTAAAATAAAATTACACTGATTTCCTTGTTTTCTATACAGACCAAGACAGCCCTCTGGACAGAGTAGTTTAAGATTGAGATGATTTATTTGTAGTACATTTGATATCATGGTCCTCCTTCAAGACACTACATAGAAATATCGGCCCCTCTTCCCAAAAGTTGCTGACCCCTGGTATAAAATACTGAGCAATCATTAAGTATGAGAGACAACAAGAAGTTTAAAAATTTAAGACTAGTGAAGAAAAGTCCAAGATCTTTCTATTTAATAAGTAGTATAATACTGAAAGATAAAAAATGGGAGATATTTGTCTTGAAGAATTGACAAAGTATAATTATTTAATATTTTGCTAAATAAAAAATAAATATATACAAATAGTTGGGAAGTAGAGATGAGAAAAAAAAAATTGAAAGAGATTGATTAAAAAACTGGCATGTTTCTCATATAACTAATGAAAATAATAATATATAAAATTATTTTAGAAAGAAGAGGTATTGTCTACTTTAACATCTGCAATTCATGTGCTTTGTATTGACCAGAGAACTTGAAAATTTTAGATAGAATACGAAAACGTAGGTAGATATTCATTTGGAGGTAAATTGTAGATAGCAAATGAAGTTATTTAAGAAATGGGTGAACTTTTTTTTTAATGAGACAAAAAATAAATTTAAAAATGATAAGATTTCAATATATGAATGAAAATAGATTATAAAAAGAGTGTTTAATTGGATTATATAAAAAAATAAATGGAAGTAAAAAACCAAACATGTTGAGCAAGAAAATTTACAATATACAAAGTTATTTTGAGCTCAGACTTTCACACGAACCTCAACTCTCCACACTATCTCATACCACTGATATACTTGATTACATATATGTCTAAAAGATAAATAATCACAAATAAAGGTATTTCGTACTAAACCAGCAATCATCAGTTGATCCAGATTATGTGCTAGTTTAGCACGAAATACTTATATTGGTGAATATTTATCATTTAGACATATATGTGATCCAAGTGTATAAGTGGTATGAGATATTGTGGAGAGTTGAGGGTCGTGTGAAAGTCTGAGCTCAAAATACCCTATATATTACATTGTTTGTACAGGTATATATAACCTGTACGCTAGATATAAAATATGCAAAGTTACTAAATCGACAATTTATTTTTACTTACTTACCAATGTATTTTAAGAAATGACAGGGAATGTATTACAGGTATAAAATTACTCTGGGAGAAGGAAGAATGAAAATAATATTATACGTTACTGAATCACATATTTAATATAAATGGAATAAAATTGAAACTTTTTAGAAACAGAAAAATATTTCTTTCCGAAAACCCAGAAAAAAACAAAATAAAAAATACTTAATAATTTATGATAGGGAATTAATAAACAATTGAGCAAATTATTTTAATTATTTTTCTCTTAAATAAAAGTAAGAGAGATAGGTGAATAATGAGCGCATTAGATTTTTTTTAAAAAGAGCATGAATTGTTAATTTATTACTCTCTGACATTTTGAACAAAACTTTAATATCTTGCAATAAACAAAATAATATTCAGAATTACGTAATAAAATTTATAATTAATTAAATGTAAAATTTGAAATATTATAAAACAGAAATATGCTACAATAGCATGAAAATTTAGTAGTGTAAAGGAATTTATATGAAAACATAATTTATAACTAAATATTGTACAAAAATTTTATGTAAAAATGTAAGGCTTAAACAATATCAAGTAAAAGATATATAGTATTTGCCTTATATAAAATTATCTATGTGAAAAATAACCTACTAATATATAAATCAGAAATAGACAAATAGGGTTTATTTACAAAAGAAAAACAGTCAATTAATTAATGAAATGGTAATTGTAAAACAATTTGGGATTTTATACAAAGGTATCTTCCTGCATCATTGGAGCAAAATTATATAAAAGTTATATCTAAATAGCAAAAACAGTGTTCAAACAAAAAGCAACGATTTATTGAATTCATGCTGTAGTATTCATGAGTGACCCACATCAAAATTGAAGCTATTACTCCACATGCATTTTAAAATAATATGCCAGGATGTATGGCTAAATTCTTCCAAGAACCATTGCTGGGTGGTTCAATAATTCAGTCTTATCCAACATGCTATATAGCTGTTATCTTCAGACCAATAAACTTAATCCTTTCCTCTAGTGTTGTATTCAATTTCAGTAGAATAACTAAACTGTAGAATCTCAACATAAATTGTATAAAGTGATATATATATATAGTTCTGATTTCTAAGATAAAACAATAATTTTGAAATCTGTATTAAGAAGAAAGTGTCTACTAAAAAATTGGATTAAATAAGGAATTAGATCCAGGAAACAGTTTCCAATGAATACACATCCATTGATCCAAATAACACACATCCATGATTCCAGAAATGTTTTCAAATGTTTGTAGTTGCAATTAAATATCAGAACCCAAGATGAGACAATTTTAAATATAATTTTTGACAAATTTAAGAACTTATTACTTTTAATTTTAAAATATGTATAAATGTAAATCATATATTTAATTATTTTTACATTTTAATAATATTTATTAATTTGACAAAATCTTCCAAAATAATATTTTTCAAAAAAAGTAAGTTCATAATAAGTAAGTTTAAGGCCCTGGGGGGGGGGGGGGGTATCCTCAAAATCTTTTACTCTCTTTTCTTCTCCCTTTAAGATTTAACTTAACAGGGATCAATGTTCTGTTTCATAAATCTAAAAATGATATAACAATATTTATTATTATCACAGCATAGGACATAATTGTTTTTCAAGCATTACCTTGGTTGAGATCTGTCAAACATATATAGGCATTAATTACAAATATTTTTGCACGCCTATTTAAGCACTGGAATTATATTGATGGTATTTCATTAATAATTATATTAGACTCTCAACCTCATTACACATCATACATTATCTGTGAATAGATTTAGAGATGTCACATCCATCACTAATGAAATGGTTAATAATTTTTAATTTCATTACATTTGGCAATTTATGAATACAATGATAGTTGTGAATCCTTGTAGCCAAAGTTACACTTGATTGCCTCAATAAAATAGCTTATTAAATCATTTTACTATGATTTACTTTTAAAATGATCACACAATCTTCTCTTTTTCCTATTTTGTTACAATTGTCAATTGTAGTCATTGCCAGTCCATTAAGTGATATAGTGAGGCAACTTCCTCACTGTACTGAATGGGATAAGGCATTAAAATGAGACAAGGCATAAAAAGGAGATATAATATTTTAAAAAAACTTTTTATTTAATTAGTTTCAAAAAAAGCCTAAACAAAATGTTTAAAAAAAGATTTGGGAATGTTTTAATGGAAAGAATATTCCTCTATTTCCGTTCACTTCAATCCAAAATTTTTTTCAATCCATAAAACAAGTATTTCATTCAATTAAAAAATTTTCTTCATTAATGTAATGCAACAAAATGAAACAAATAAGTCTACTTTCTTTTTAAACTAAAAAGCAAAAGTGGTAGAGGTTTGACTGACAACTTTTAATTTTCTGCAGCAAGTTTATATTTGATAATCTTCTGAAAAAACTTATCTAAATCTTCAATATATCTGAAATTTTTTACAGGTATTTTGTATGAAAATCTGTAGATGAAAAAAATGTAAAAATAAATATTTTTTTTTTTCATATACTTAAATATTTTAAATTAAATGATTAAATTTAAACAAGTAATTGTTTTCAGACTATCTATAAAATGATTTTTAAATTAATAATAAATAAAAGAAAAACTTAAAAATTATATAGTTATGACTGATTCTATTGAGTATACGGTTGACAATAATCATTTTCAACTATTTCACATCACTTGCAGAATGAGGATCTCTTTAGACTTAATCCAATTACTTTGAGCTATAATCTCTTTTCTCTGCATCATATTATAAATTTTCTCATTTTATCCATTCATTTTATGCACAGTCTCTTTCTAAGTCTTCTACAGGGACCTGTTTGTGAGTTCAACTGCTCAACTATTACTATTTTCTCTTCTAATAATATATCTAGTCCATCTCTTCAGTTTCTTATTCTTTCAGCCTGAATTCTCTCATCCACATTTCATTTTAAACACTTCTTGCTATTCCCAATATACGGTTCACATTTTATTGCATGATGTGAAATATCTGCATTGCTCTTCTGATAAGTATTTTAATTTCAAATCCCTATGTATGAACTAGTAAAACACATCTATTAAAAATCTATCTCTTCACATATATATATATATATATATATATATACATCTATTAAAAATCTATCTCTTCATATATCATGTTTTACTTTTAATGTTGTTATTTCTATCAAAAACACATAATTCAACTTTAATTCTATGAACAATTGTATACATTATGTTTCTATTTGTATTAGAAATTAGACTGAATTTTTTTTATAGTTGTTACTATTTTAAAATTCATGTTTATTAAGCTTTATGGAACATTATTTTAGACCTTTTAGCATTTTTCTTTTTTTTTTTCTCATGTGTCATAGCATCAGCCGGGAAGCGAATCCACTAACCCGGGACAACTGCTTGTAAAGCAGCTGATGACTACCAATGCTTTAGTCCTATTTTCTCACTTTTATCCAATAACTCTTGCAATATTTCTTGAAGTTCAGAAGCATTACTTGCAAAAATAATGAAATCACTTACAAATTATAAAATCTAGATGAATTAAATAAAATCCACATATTTTAATTTGAATTAGTTTCCTAGATTAAGTTATAAAATATTTTTAAAAAAAACTGATGAAAAAAGTTTTAAAGATAAGGACTCATTCTGTCATATATCTTTATCAATGTTAATCATATTATCACTACATAATTTAATCACTGCTGATGCATTTTGGTAAATATTCTGCAAAATATAACATTATCCTAGATCTATATCTTCTTTAATTAATGTGAAAAGCCTTTTGATAATCTACAAATCCAAAGTATAATGGTAATTCACATTCATTGATCATTTCTATAACTAAAGTCAATATTTAATGGTATTCACTATACTAAAATCATTTTTAAACCTGAACTTGTTTTTTCAGTTGATTTAATTTCAAAGATGGCTGTAAATGAATTGTCACATCTTTGTAAAAATCTTATATAGAATTGATATAAAATTGAAAGATCCATATTTTCTAATATCTTCTTTATCACCTTTCTTAAATATATAAATTATATATTATTCTTTATCCATATCTTTATCATTTGGACACTTTGTATATAGCTTTGCAACAAGATTTATTTCTTCATTAGTAATTTTAAGAAATCAATAATAATTTCACACTTTTGGAAATTTTCATTTCTTTATAGATTTTACTTTATTTTCTCAGTCTTTATTACTATATAATATATTGTAAATTTCTTCCACTTATTTTATGATCTCATCTTTTTTAACAATAGTCCCAACTTTCTTTTGATTGCTATATCAATTTTTCTTCCAATTACAAAATTTTATTTTACACTTTTAGGACTTTTATTCCTTTCTATAACTTTCATTGGTAATTCACAATTATATTTTCTTATAGTATTATTAACTCTTTCTTTTATAATTTTATAGAATGTCAGATATCCAATTCTTCTTAATGCATTATCTTTCAAAGGAAATTTTATTCACAAACCATAAGAATCATTTACAAAAAGAAGGACATTTACATATCAATCTCAAAGGAGACCAGTCAACAAAATCAGAGGTTACGCTTGTATATATAAACAAAAAACAATTAATTTCATATCAATTACATTAAGACATTAGTTATCACCAGAAATTGAAGACATATAACTTCCCATTCCAGAAATCATAGTAGTGGCCCATTTACATTAATCTGATCATGTATATCACATATATGATGGTGTTAGTCAATTCAAACACATATAAATTTATTTAATTTATGAACATGTGGACAATGATTAAAACCATATTTGGCCATTTAGTCCATAGAGTTTTATCTTATCAAATGAAGAGCATTTTCAATGTTTCTGTGTGAATTAATTTAACATTTTAAATATCGAGAGATTGATCATTATGAATCATATATGAAAACCATACACTTTACTTATAGATCATGAGGTTAGCCAATCAGTTACCATTAAGCATTGTTAAAGCAGTCTTAATATATTTATTGGGTCATTGATTAAAACTAATCCGTTAATCAAATAAAAGCCCTTTCCTATTATTCATCAATTAGGTGGGTAACTTCATAATGGAATTTTCTAGTTCTTGGATCTCTTCCATATAAAGTTTATCTAGAATGTTTTAGGTAAATGGTTCATTAAATTTTCTCAGTATTTGTGGATTTATAACTTTATATTCTTTTCATCATCGGTACTACACTTTGTTTTAGATTTATTACGGACCAGATCTGGTTGAACATCCAATTCTGAGAAAATTTTTGGTCTAATTCTTTAATTTCTTTTAATAAGTAAGCATTAAGACATTTTCATCATGTCATATTTTTCTCCACTTTCGAAGATAGTCTTATTTGTCAATGACCAAATGGAAAAATTTATATATGTTCTTCTTAATGTATTATTTATAAATATTTTCATAATGCTTGTTTTCTTTATACATTATCTTGTCTCAAGTGAAAAGTATGTGGCTGAAAGATTTCTTTTAACAATATTCTATAAATGTTTTACAATTTATTTTTTTGAAAAAAAAAAATTCTATAAGTGTAATAACTGTAAAAAATCATTTAGGTCATGCCCCAAGATTAATTAAATGATCTAGCAACAATTTCTATATATATATAAAGTCTGTATCCAAAACAATTAATTATAAAAAAGCAAACCCAAAAAATGATTGAATATGTTATGATATTTATTTTTTACTTTGTGTTTTAAGGTTATAGCCTTAATATATATTATTTGTGTTTTATTATATTTTCTTTTTTTTTTTTTACTTTTCTCCATTTTTTTTAGTTTTATTATTATCATCATAATTATTATTATTATTTTGATATTATGATTTTTTACTAAATAATGTTTTTACTTAGTATATTTACCTTTTCTTATTACTATTGATTGGTTTGTTCAGTAATCCATTTTAAAAACATAAACAATCTTTTGTAATAATTAGCCCATTGCAGGGTAATGGTCTTTCTAATAGCACCCTCATAAAAAAAAAAAAAAAAAACAATAAAAGACCATATTCATCAGGCTTTATTTTTTCATTTTTGTTTTACTTTCTAGATAAGAATATCCACATACCTATTTACATAGCAATGGTAGAAAAATAGCTAGGTTAGCTACAGCCACCCATCTGAGAGAACATTCCTAAGCTTCTTGAAAAGAATTTCATTTGGTCTGGATTTGAACCTCAAATTATAGATTTTGTATTCACTCCATAGTTCCTTTTAAATAATTTTAAAAAGTATAGTTTTTAAGGTTTGTCTCAGGTCCCAAAAGTGATTGGACTAGCTTTGAAGTTGACGGGCAATTAAAATTCCAGACTATTATAAGATAGTCATGAAAATAAATTACACTTTATGAAAACCTAATAAAAATAAATAAAATAGTTTGGAGTTATATAAGAATAAAAGATATGAAAAAATGTGTAACATTAAAGGTCACTTATTGTTATTTGGTGCAAGGATAAGGGCTTTAGATATCAGAAAAAGGCAAAATGGGATAGATTTATAGTGTAGATGTAATTTATATGGAATGAAAAAGAGAGTATTAAACATTTACTTTTAGATATGGAAATTAATACAAGAATAGGTGAATGACGTTTAAAGGAAAATGAAGCAGGTAGAAATTTTATGATTTTTTATTTGGGTCATTATAATGAAATTGCTGAGATAAAAACAGGTAAGTAAAATTATCAAAACAATTTTTATTAAAATGAGATATGAATGAAAAAAAGAAATGAATTACTGTTGGAAAAATAAGTAATAAGGAATAATTAAGCAGGTGAGTTTTTTTATAATATATAACAGTTTTACAGGGAAAGAATATGAGAGAATATTTAACTGGTTGATAGAATCTATGCACAGAAACTCCTGATTTCATTTAGTGAGAAGCCATTTTACATCATCTAATATTAGATGATCATAGAAATGATGGGGATTTTTCAATCTTCATAAACAAGTGGTGGAAAGTCTCAAAATGTAAATGAATTTTGGATTAATTTTTAACAGAAATTTTATCAAATATCATGACAAATTATCTTACTATAAATGTCACTTATAAGCAGAAACCAAGTCAGAATTTTATATATTCAATCAATGAATTTACTAGTTCTTTTTATACAGTAGATTTTTTAAATGTAGACACACACACCCCCATTATAATTTAATATTTAGAGTGAGATTGATTTTAATTAATGGATTCTACTAGTACTTTTTAATGCACCACTACCATATTTTATCTTGGTATTAGTCAACTGTTATGCTCCTACCACTATTTTATCCAATGTTTAATTTACTTCCACACTTCTTGGTTACACATTAAGTGCTACTTTTTTATACTACAGTTAAGTGAATTTAATTTAATATTTAATACAAATGATATAATATTAATTATTATTCATGCTTACTTGTATTATTTGTATGTTATTATTCATGCATAAGTAAATATTTACTACGTTATTCAATTTTAAAATTCAATTTAAAAAATTACATATATATATATATGAAAGTCGTAACTATAACAAATTAAAAAAAAAATTGTACAATAAATTATCAATCGTACTTCATTTATCATACTTTTAATAATAAGTAAGGCCTTCAGATATATGTATCAATGCACATGTAGATATAAACATAATTTAAATAGCCCAGGATCAAAGTCTTTTTAACATCGTTGGACAAAAACTGAATGATTAGCTGACAATGAACTGACTTCCCGGAGAAAAAAATCTATTAACTAAAAAAAAAATTCCGTGTTTATCCTGCATTCGAACCATGGCTATATGCAAGACAGAATGAGACGCTAACTACAAAACAATAAAGCTTTTTATAGAAATACTATATAGCATTATACTTTTGATAATTCTCTCAAGATGCAAAATGTAGATCTCATAATTATAAAAAAATGCAACAGCTAATCACATGTACACAGCGTGCATTTAATTTAATAGATACATATTTATTTATGTAACAAAATAATAGGTTTCAAAATTCAATAAAATTTTATTCTGAATTTTTTATAAATAAACTTCTCGGAGATATCAGTGCAAAATATTTCGTTTCTATTTCCTATCATTTTTGCTGTACACAAATGCACGTGGTCAACTCTTGTGTAAAAAAAAAAAAAATCCATGGTTTCAATAATACTAATAAATATATAAATTAAAATCAGTTTTGAAATAAAATTTATAAATAAATTAATATGTATATTACAAATCAATAAGTAAATAACTTTCAATTCAAATTTCAAAATAATTTTCATCAATATAAAAAAAGAGAAAGACGATATTCAAGTAAAACTATTAATATATATATATAAAATAAGTAAAACTATTATTTAAAATAATATGCAAATGAGCTAATTAGATATTAATACGCACGTAAATACGATGTGCGAATTGGAATATTATCAAATACCGATCAATTTCACGACATTGAAATTAATCGACATTATTTTCATTTCATTTACGCGATAAATATAATACCGAAAAAAAAAATTAAATTTACTTTTTTTAATAAAACAAAATTATTAAAAAAATAAACTGCAATTATAACGTAAAACAATTCCGGTTATCCCAAATATAATAACTTCCTCTATCACCCTTGGCTATTACTTGTTAGTCGTATTAAAGCTTTGGGTCATAAAATCAACGTATTATTTAATATTGAATAAATTTTATTAGGGAATCCTAAGTATATTTGTATCCTTAAATTGTAGTCCTAAAAATTTTATTAATACTATAAAACTGAATTGAAAACTTACCCGCAAATCCAGGAATGCCTTCGTCGAGGGTTGTTGGGAATAGTAAGGGACAACGTAAGAGTATTTGAGCTTGTTTTATTCATGGTAGAATGTAATACAAGACTATTTAATATGTTTTGCTTAGTATATCCATTACTACTTTATGTATATATAAATTTAAAGCCATCGTGCAACCAGAGTTTTAATCCATATATGCTAATGCCTTTATCCAGTTGTTTCAAAAACTGGTATAAATTTAAATTCCAGGATCCTGATGATGTCCTTTTAAATAAACAATCTAGGAAACATGTGCCAGCCTTCTCTCCCTGCATCCTACATTCAATCATAATATGTGTCGCTCTTATCTCATTTGAATTGACCAATCAAAAAAGATGACATAAAAATTACTGGTATATCCCTGACGCCCGGCTTTTTTTCCAAAGAAGGAAAGTAAAAAGAACAGTGAAGGGAGAGTAGGAATAAACGGAGGAGAAAACCAAAACAATCATTTGGTACGAACTGTAGAATTGACGGGAGATTCGATCTATTATCCGTCTAATTTTTATTTCAAACTATTTCCAAATGATTGAATCAGGCAAGACGATAAACGGCGAGTAATTGAACGTTATCATAATAAAATCGCATTGTTAATGGTGCTATTTAAAAAAAATCGGTAAATAAGTTTTAACTTCCTTTAACAATTTGATTTTTTTCTTAAGTCATTTTTTTTAGTCTTTTCCTTTCAAGTAATTTTAACCCTTTACTGACGTCAAATACAAAAGTAACAATTGTTTTTATTCTCTCAGTAAAACTTTTTTAAAAAAGTATTTTTTATTTCTTGTAATAAAAGTTTTTTGATAAATTAATTTTAAGTAAAGAAAAAAGTTAAAATGTTTACAGTCTTATCTGCCACGCATTATAATATTAAATGAATGAAGGTCAGGCGAGGTTTACAACGGGGGGAGTGGTAAATATTTGTGACTTTTTACATTTTAATTTCTAATTGAATATTTAATAATTAAATTATATATGCTATCATATAATTGAATTAATAAATATACATTTTAAGTAAACGAAGTTTCTCTGTAATTTATAAATGAATTAATACGTATAAAGATTTATGTTACAGTCTATGGCTGTGCTGACAAGACACGATTAAGTAAACGCGCTTTTTATTTTTTTATGGGCATATCCGCAAAATTTCTTTATGAGGAATAAAGCTCACCATTTAGCAGAGAGTAAAAGATTATGATTCTTATTTAATTTATTAATATATATATATTATTCATAAAGCTGACATTTTAAATTCAAATAAACAATTTTGATTGGATTGCAATTATTTCGAATTAATTATGATTGATTTTTATCATCAAAAATGAAAATTAATGTTAAAATACAGTATATGATTAACATTTGAAAAAGGGCACGAAACTATGTGCTAAAAGACATTGTATGTGTAATTATTGTTAATATATATACTATCATATAGCTATTGTATATAATTTTTATTATTTATTATGATTGATTTTTGGAAAATGTGATCAGGCCAGATGAAGTGACACTAGATAAAAGAGATGTTGTTTTTTCGGACAATTCTTTATACAGTAATTATGAAGAAAAGGATATTACTCAACAGGCAATTATTAAGTGGTGAGGTAGTTTGAGCATGTTTCCATCTTTGCTCTCTAACTGAGAATAGTTCAATGTCTATTTATTATTCTACCCTGAATAGTTAGTTTGGCTCTTGATTGGCTATCTGACAGAAAAATCCTAAGCATGATTAAAAAAAAAAAATTCAACCCAATTTATAGCTGTAAAAGGTGGATGTATTTACTATATGTCACAATAGTGCATATATATATAGTAGAATCAAATAAAATATAATATTTAATATGTTATTGTTTTGTTTGTTATATCTATTATTGGCTATTATGTTATAATGTAATAGCCAACAAAAAAAAAAAAAAAACTGGTCATGAGATAAGAAAAGTTTGTTTGTAATATTAAATTAAAATTAATAACATTTGGAAGATAGAAAAAACAATGAGATGTGATATGGTGGACTATTTCCATCATCTATGAGTGAATGTTGAATGTGTTGAAAAATTTAAACTTTCCAAATACAAACAACTTGTTAGTAATAACATACAAATATATTTTTATTTCTAAGCATCCTTGTCAAAACTAATAATTATATAACTATTACAAGGAGCTATCACACAACAGCTTGCACAAACAAGATTAAATTTCAGTGTTCAATAATCCACTTCAATAATTTTGATTAATGTTATTCAAAAATCAATACTATCACATGGAAAATATTGTATATATATATAATAAATAGATAAATACATCCTGAAAATATGTAACTAAGTCTGAAGTAATGTCAACTCCAATCAACATGCATTATTAATATGAGTAGTTGTTAACTTTGTGTGAATGACTGATTTCACTCCAAGGCAGCTCATGAAAGTTTATTAACCTTAAAGATGTACATAATGGAAAGTGATTTGCCATTTATTTAAATATATAGTAATTGAACAATGAATGTTTATTATATAATGGTTGAAGCTGATTTCATTCTATATATATAGATCCAGGTGTTAAGCAAAATTACTGATCATAATAGCCAAGAAACAGCAATATATAACTTAAAATTTTTTTAATTTTATAAATAGAATCCTATTAAGATGATAGAAATATATGCCAAGAAATTAGTATAATTTTTATAAAGCCTAAATGAATTTGAAATGAGCTATATTGTTGGTACTTGGTCAGTTTGAGTACCCTATTCAAAAAATTGATTAATATTTCAAGATTCACATACCAAAGAGAATTGCATACATTCATTGAAGATGATAGAATGAAATCTAAAACCAACCATTTACTGAAAAATATTGCTGGATATTAGAAAGAATGTGGATAGAAAGAAAGAACATAAAACCAAAGTGAAACAAATTACTGCAATAATCAATATCGGATGCTTTCTTTACAAAACAATCTATAATGACATTCATGGAAACAATATTAAATATTCAGCTGTCATTTCAATGATTCTGATTTCTGATATTAACTCTATATGGAAGTGATGATGTCTTGATCATAGGAACTGGATAATTGATAACCAGAAGTATGTCTTGTTGTTGGATCACATTTCCCATTTAATTAAATTAATTCCCAAGCACTTTCAACAATAACATGTCCTTATCAAGACAAACTTGTAAAATATGGACTTCTTACAAACTTAAAAAATCACTTTAACAACCAGACATCACTAATCAGAAAACTAGTTTATTTAGCATTAATTGCATCTTGGGATTTCTTAATTAAATCTGATTCCTTAATCTTTCATTTCTTGTCATGTGGTTCATACATCAATATATTAAACTTTTGCAGAATAAAATCATGACTCATTGCATACTGATGAATATAAAATGCTGAATATACCATACTATCTTCAATTGCTTTTTTTATATGATTAATTATGTTCTTGCAAACAACATTTCATATTCATCCTCACTTCACCAATATAAATAGCACAACATCCTGGTTGTTAAAGTGATTCTTTAAGTTTGTAAAAAGTCCATGTTTCAGAGAGTTTGCCTTGATAAGGACACATTAGTGTTGAAAGCATTGGACAATTATTTTAATTGTATACATTAATAATATTATCTCTGCTAAATAAAAACAGAAATGTTGGTTTGTATTAATTTATAATTTGTAGCAGAAGAAATTTGTATTTTTGTTTATTGATAATAAAAAGAATTTGTCAATCTTCTTCCAACAATAAAATTGATAATAAAATAGTAATTTGGTCTAATCTGCTTTGATACATTACAGCTGCAAACTAAATATTTTGTGAGCCAAAGTTAATCTCCTGGAATAAATATTATTTTCATGTTATTCATATTTCAGACAATTCTCCAAATCCTACATCTATCAGAAATGGAAAAGGGAAGGGGGGTTGCTAAATATATAGTGTAGCCTTCTGAAGTCGGTTAGTTATTCTTAAATGCCTCTAAGGACTCATAAAAATGATTCAATATTTCTCTAGGAATTGATTAAATGTTATATAATTCTATCCCATATAGAATATCTGCATTTTGTGATTAAAATTTTAGCCCCAAATGAAATTATGACATTAATGCAATTTTAACATTGATAAAAAACGTTTTTATAAATTTGTATATAATTTTTAAATAGTCTTTAGTCTTTTAATTATTGAGTGTGTTAATACATTTTTTTAAAAAATGTATTTATTTGTGAATTTGTTTAATAATATATGCAGTGTATTTTTTAGCATTTTTATACTATATACATATCTTTAAAAATAAAATATGAGAAATATTTTTCAAAAGTTTTTTTTAACATTGTTAATTTAAAATAAATATAATGCATATTGTAAGCTTTCTATTCAAATTGTTAAGTTTCAGTTAGCATATTTAACATAAGCAAAATGGGTAATAATAAAGCTTTTTTTTTTTATAGCTATTAAATAAATTATAATTACAGAATACTGCTTGTATCAACTTGTATCAGAAATTGCAGCTGAATAAAAAAAACTGCTATTTTGCAATTCAATGAATTTTACCAAAAAAGTCTGATTTTTAACAATTAAATCATGTCAATTTTTTTTTTTCATTTTAGAGCTTCCAACTTATTTGATTTTCTTGTTTGTAAACACAAATATTCTGTATCTGAGAGATTATGCAGTACTTTTTCTGCCTTCTATATAAAGCCATATGATATGTTTGCTTTAGTATTTCTTCCTGTTCTTTACATCACCTTCATTTACAAGCAAACTCTATTATGTCATTTTTCCATTATTAATTTCATCAAAAATCATAATTATTGTGTCACAAAATAACCCTCATTTAATTTCAAAATATGTGCTACAATGATATAAAGTGATTTGAACATTTACTTTGCTTTATAGCTGACCACCACTTGATTCTAAGAGACTTTAAACCACTAAACAGCACATTTGTGTAACAAGTTATAAAGTTTTAGATGTATACATTATATGCCCAAGGTTACTAAACAATTCGGTCTACATAATAAACTTACAGATTCAAGGTGTATTCAACACTTCCACTAATGTGTGTAAAATTTTGGATTTGTGTTTACACATTATTTGAATTAGGTATGATTTTTATTCTTATAAATAAAATAAAAATTAATGATAAACTTTTAACAATTTTTTAACAAGTGTCTGAGGCCCTCTAGTATTTATTACAAGGCCATATGTAAATCTAGTTTTGCATTCTACTAATATTAACAAAGATATCACAGGTATCCCTATTAAACTGCATAAAATATTCATGATGAAAAGACATGAATAATCGAGATTGCATTCCTACTTAAGTCTATAAAAAAAAATTTGCTATCAAAGTCATTGATTTAAACAGAAAGAATAGGAAAGTTTAACCATTGATTATTAAGAATATAAAGTGAAAAAAATATTATTAAAGAACTTCTAATTATTACTTAACTACTGTAGACAAATTTTTAAATAATCTAAAACTTGTTGAATAGTAGGTAAAAAAATATTTGTACTATTTAATACAACATCTCATATAAGGTTTTGGAACAAATTGTGATAAAAGAGTAGCATATAATGATATATTCCTAATGACAATTGCCAAGTATTATTCATAATAGTCTGTTGCCTAATGATTTATTTGATTTCAGCAGCAAAATTAACATATTTAGTATTTAAAATATAAATATCAAATGTTTTTTAGAAAAATTAATAAATGTAGAGACTACAATTGTTATATATGAATTTATTTGAAATGTAAACTTGTAAAATGTGAATTGAAAGGATATGCATATATGATATTTATATGAGTAAACAATTCATTTCTAATTCCAAATATTGTTTCAGATTTTTCTCCTTTTACAAATTTAGTCCATCTTATATCATTTATAAATTTGTTTTATTGCTAAATTAAATAATATAAAAAGGACAATAAATCTAATATGAATAAAATATGTTAGATATTATTTCTTAATATACTGATGTTTTGATAATATTAACATATAAAATATATCAAAAATATTTAACCCAAATTCACAAATATTTTTTTTAAAAATTTACAAAATATATTTTTAGTTTTTAATGAGAATCACTTAAAAATTTATTTTAGAAAGTTTTTATGAAATAATAATTTAAAAGATAGGTCTATTAAATAAATATTTAAATTATTCTCCATTAAAAATGAAAAATATTATATTTTGTAAATAATAATATTTGCATTATATATTTTACATGTTGATATATTTTTATTTTTATATTTTATTTTTTAGAGAAATATTTTTGCAATGTTAATCTTAAAAAAAGTTTATATTAAATAATCAAAAGTCTGTATTTATCTATATTAAATTTATATTGCTTTTTATATAATATAGTTGAATAATAAATCAAATTTAAGAAAAAAAGTACTTTCCTATAGTTAAATTTGAGTTAGATTAAAATGTTATCCATAGTTAGAAAAATTTAATGATAATCGTAGCCTAAAGTCAAATCATAAGCCCAGTTTTGAAAAAAGCTGTTTGCAATATCTTGTATAAACTAGAAAATAAATTTTAAAGAAATGTTTTTTTTTTCTATTTATGGTGCAAAGATAGCATTCCAGCTTAGTACGCCTATGATCTGTGTTTGAATCTGGAATAAATAACCAAATGTTTGTGATTTTTTAATTAGAAAGATGGACTATAATGGCAAGTAATCCACTTTTTATTTAGGTACTTACAACTGCAGATCACTTTCAAGTGAAGGAAGATTGCAAGAATTAGAAGAAGAACTCTCTTATATTAAATGGGATATTATTGGACTTTGGGAAGTTAGAAGAAAAGGTGAAGAGACAATTGATTTAAAAAGTGGACATATATTTTATTATAAAGGCACAAATATTGGAAATACAAGTGGAGTAGGATTCATTATAAATAAAAAGTGGAAAAACAATATTGTGGAGATTGATGGTGTATCAAACAGAGTGGCAAGATTAGTTATACAACTTAATAGCAGATACCAAATGCAGATAATTCAGGTTTATGCCCCAACAAGTTCTCATAGTGATGAAGTAGTAGAAGATTTTTATATGGATGTACAAAAGGCTTTTGATAAGAGTAAACAACATTTTAAAATTGTTATGGGAGACTTTAATGCTAGAATTGGTAAACAAATGAAAGATGAAAGTGCTGTAGGTAATTTTGGTTATGGTAATAGAAATGAGAGAGGACATAGACTTGTGGAGTTTGCAGAAAAAGAAAAACTTTATATTATGAATTCTTTTTTTGAGAAAAATGTTAAAAGAAAATGGACATGGAAACATCCAAATAAAGGTACAGCAGAATTGGATTATATTTTGACTAACAGGAAATACATATTTCAAGATTGTAATGTTCTTAATAGATTTAACACAGGAAGTGATCATCGATTAGTAAGGTGCAAGATGCGTGTTAATGTAAAACTAGAAAGACAAAAATTGTTAAGAAAAACAATATTTACAGTTGATATTCCTAATCTTCAGAAACATTCTAATGAATTTAAATTAGAACTTACAAATAGATTTCAAGTATTAGTAGATTTTGAACATGATTCAGATTTGAATGAAATTAATATGAAAATAACTGATACACTTTTAAAAACTGCAACAAAGATAGCTGGTAGACAAAAGCAGCAATTGACCAACAAAATTTCTATTGAAACTAGAGAATTTATGAAGAAAAGAAGAAATATGAAGATATACAAAAATGATGCACTAAAAAGAATTGAATATCTCGAATTTTGTAAAATGGTGCGGAAAAGAGTTGAAAACGATATAAGAAAATATAACTGTGAACTAGCAAGAAAAGCTGTAGAAGAAAATAAAAGTCTTAAGAATGTAAAACAACATTTTGGTATTGGTAGGAAATTTATATCTGCAATAAGGAAAAAAGATGGAATTATTACTAAAAAGAGAGATGACATCATGAAATTGGTAGAAAATTTTTATCAAGAATTATATAGTAATAAAGATCAAGTACCTCCTATATCTATTACATCTTCCGAATTGCCCAGAATTTTAAATGAAGAAGTGAGAAATGCAATTAAATGTATGAAGAAAGGAAAGGCTCCAGGTAATGATGGAATTATAATTGATATATTAAAAGAAGCAGGTGAAGAAACAGAAAATTTTTTAGCAAAGTTATATACCAAATGTCTAAATGATAAAGATGTACCGGATGATTGGAAGAATGCAGTAATAATATTAATATTTAAAAAAGGTGATAAAGAAGATATTAAAAATTACAGACCTATCAGCCTTTTATCAGTTTTATATAAAAATTTTTACCAAAATAATTACAACTCGTCTACAGAGAACATTGGATTTCCACCAACCAAGAGAACAAGCTGGATTTAAAAGTGGTTTTAGTACAGTAGATCATATTCAGGTATTGAGAGAAGTTATAGAAAGGACAAATGAATATGAGTTGTCATTATGTTTTGGATTTGTAGATTATGAAAAGGCATTTGATTCTATAAACATTTCTTCAGTGATTAAAGCATTGGATCATCAAGGTATAGATCCAGGATATTGTCATATTTTAAAGAATATTTATAAAAATGCAACAGCAACAATTAGATTACATAATGATACTGGGAAAGTCAACATTGAGAAAGGTGTAAGACAAGGTGACTCCATATCTCCAAAACTTTTTACAGCAGTGCTGCAAGAAGTATTTTGTGGATTAAAATGGGAAACTAAAGGAGTGAAAGTAAATGGAGATTATTTAAGTCATTTAGATTTCGCAGATGATGTAGTTGTTTTTGCAAATAATGCTTCAGAGCTGCAGGAAATGTTGCAGGAGTTATCAGATGAAAGTAGGAAAGTAGGACTAAAGATAAATGTTAAAAAGACTAAAGTAATGTTTAATCGGTTTGCTCAAAATATGAAAATAAAGATTGATTATGATGAATTAGAAGAAGTTAACAGTTACAAATACCTTGGTCAGATTATTAATACAGATGGAAACATAATGGAGGAAATTAATCATAGAATTAAAATTGGTTGGAGTGCTTTTGGTAGAAATAACTTGATACTAAAAGGAAATATGCCTATGTGTTTGAAAAGGAAGGTTTTTAACAAATGTGTTTTACCAGTTCTTACTTATGGATCTGAGACTTGGACACTCAATAGAAGAGCAATACAGAGACTTCAGACCACTCAAAGAAGTATGGAGAGGTGTATGTTGGGAGTAACAAGAAGAGATCGAAAACGCAATGTATGGGTAAGAGAACAAACAGGTGTTACTGACATCATTGAAAAAATTAAAAGATTGAAGTGGAGTTGGGCTGGACATATTGCTAGAAGAGATGATAATAGATGGACAATTGAAATTTTAAACTGGATTCCAAGAGATTGTAAAAGACCCAGAAAGAGACCACATGTGAGATGGATGGATGAAATAAGAAAGTGTGCAGGGGTGATGTGGAGAAGAGAAGCTAAAGATCGGAGAAGATGGATTAAACTTGGAGAGACCTTCATCCTGCAGTGGATTGATAATGGTTGATAATGATGATGATGATGAATCCAATATTGATTGATAAATGGAAATCTCATTAGTTTTGGGTAGACTGTAATACTCCAACTTTCATCAACAAGAAATCGGCCAATCTTGGTTACTACTGCTTTTTCCTTCATTATTTCTCTATGAGGAGCTGCTGAAAATGTTCTTCTCCACTTGTAGTCACTATTTGAAGTTGAGTCTTTATTTTATTTTTATAAATCATTAGCATATTTAATAATGTTAGACAAATGTGATCTAATATATGTTCCTAGGGATGGCTTGGCACATTATAGAACTAAATATGAGATTTTCAATCTTCGATGAAAAAAATTAAATCAAATTTTTTTAAAATAATACTGTAATTAAAGTCAGTTTTTATTAATGCTGAGAAAAAGAATTATAAATGAGTTAATTTTAAAAATTTACATTCATTTTGTAAGTACACATTTAATACTTGCCTAATCTTGAGATATTTAATCCAGAGCAAAACCATTGGTTTGTTTAGTTTCATTTTGTAATTGATATGTTACATTGGTAAATTGTGCTATTTGTAAGCTATGGTTAAAAAAATTGGAAAGTGATAGTACATAGGAATTCAAAGATCAGTGGGGAATTAGGACTATCAGTAACTCATTGTGCAAAATTTAAGAAAACAACATTCTACATACTAAAATATATGATCTTAATAGGATCTATATATCACAACAGACTGCAATATAAGGAGTGCAAAAGTTACTACTTGTATCTGTTTTAAAGAAAGAATATGTGGTTAAAATAAATTAAAAGAACACAAAATATATTTGTTAAAATAGGAATGTAAAAAGCACCTTGAAATTGTTTAACTTCGGAAAAAAATGGAATTCTTTCTGTAATCGAAAAAAAAAAATTATCTTTGTCTCTAAATATTTACAAAATATTCTATGATTAAAATATTGAAAGAAAAGTAGTTGACATTGCTTTAACAAAATAAACAATTACAAAATGGTTTGAATAACTCTCAAACTCAAAGTCTTTATTTATACTTGCGAAATTTTTTTCTTTAACACTATGATAAAATCACACAATTAAGCACTTTTATATAAGACATTGTTGACAATTTTAATGTATTTGAAGAGCTTATTGAACTTAAATCATTTCATGAGAAAACAAAAAAGTCAGACATATCTGACAAAGTAAAATCATATTCAAAATCTATAACTAATAAAATCAATGTTTATATTAATGGTGTGAATGGTAAGATCACCAGGACTATAAATTCACTTCAAAACTTTTTAGATCACCCTCTAATAAAATATTATTACATTATCCACCAAGAGTCATGTGGTCAGACATCAAACTTGCAGCAATTATGTAAACTGTTATAAATTGTGAGAATAAAATTAGAGCAAGAGAATTATGTGAAGATTCGAAAATTTTGAATTTGGAATATAATGATCATATCATTTATTATGAGGTGCACTGGCTTAAATAAGTTTTGAAAGCTTCAACATTTTATTCATGATTTCTTAGAAGAAAAATAAGTGATTGGAGTAATGAGACTTTTTATGTGATAATAAATTTGACATTCTTAATTGATATAACCAACCATCTTAATGATGTAAATATGACAGTGTTTAGACAAAAAGAATTGTTGTCTGGTTTGTAAATAATATCAATGTATATAAGATGAAACTAAAATTTTTCATTTTTTTTATTAAAAATAAAGGTTTGACCAAATTTCTGCATTTAAAAGAATAAAATCAATTTGCTGAGTAAATTTTACTTTTTATATTATAAAAATTAGATTATTGCAAGAATCATTTGAATATCACTTCAAGAACATAACTCAATAAACAAAAAAACCATGATGCCTAATAATATACAAATGAAATTTTTAACTTCAAAATAAATTTATTATTGAAAATGAAATTTGATGAACTTACAGACTCCATGTTGACATGATTAATTTTTAGTGATAATTATTCTGTGAACAGTTTCCAGAACTAAGAAAAAATTCCCAGAATTATATCTGATATTTCAGAACAACAAACAGATGTGAACTATCATGTTCATTCACGAAATTGGAAAAAAAATCTATCAGCATCATGACTGACTAATTCTAATTTGAACAATATTCAGCTGCTTACATTAACAAATTTAAATCCAAATGTTAAAAGTCTCATGAAAGCAAAACAAATTCAGAAGTCTCCTAAAAAGTATGTAATATTTATTTTTTAATAATGTTTTGCACTGAAAGTGTCCTCAGCCAGTTTATAAAGCAGTAAGAAAAAAATACCCAATTTTGTTAAGCATATGCACATATGTATACAAAAATATTAATATATTACTGTATAATAAATAAAAGCACTAAATATTTATTTATATAAACATTTTATATCAACAATGAATAGTTGTTCAAAGGTTATATAGTAGATTTGAACTCGTGCATGAAAATTGTCATGTGGACTAAAAACATCGGTTTATCCCTTTTGTAATTTCTAGTCCAATAAAAAATATTCTATACACAGTTTTCTGAAAATTTAGAAAACATGTTATAAAATGAATTATTGTAATGTTTTTTAATCAAAAAACTTACAAAAGCGAGCATTTAAATTAAAATTTGTTGTTAGAAAAATTAAAGAATGATTAGTAATACATCATATAACATTAGTTTCCACGTTTGTTACTGATTGGGAAATTATTTTATTCTCATCTTTTTTATGCAACCCAGTGTAAACCTTAATAATCAACAGATTTCAGATGGTAGTGCTTAATAAATCCTTACTCAATGTTATCCTATTTAAATATCTCTAGATTAGTTTCTAGTTTAGGTCTCACATCAGTGACAGACTTTTTGGAGTTTTTTTAATCATGTACATGGATCTAATGCACCTTTCCTTTAGCAACGATTTTTTATTTTCTGTTTTACTATGAAGATAACAACAAAAATTGGAAAAAAACTTTTAATTTTTTTTCAATTCAAGCCTATTTGCTTGCAAAGTTATATAAATCTGAAACCGCTTCAGGTATGTTGATATTTTTTTTTTTTTTATAAACTAAGGAATCTTTATTTTTTAACTAGAGTTTATCCCAAAATTAGTAATAACTCACATGATCTTACCTCACCCTTTAGCTACTTTTTGGCAATTTTTTTATTTTCACATCTTTTATGCTATCTAATATAAGCCTTAATAATCAATAAATGTGATATGATAATACTCAAAAATCCTTATCCAGTGCTGTCTTATCAATATATCCCCAGTTTAGTTTCTAGGGTATGGCTTTAACCAATGAGGAACTTTAGGATTTTTGTTTAACCTTGCACTTGGTTCTTTTAATTATACACTTGGATCTTTTTAATCATGCACTTGGATCTTTTTAATCATGTACTTGAATCTTTTTAATCATGCACTTGGATCTTTTTGATATAATACATTTTTACTCTAGCAGCCTTTTTTTTTTTTATAATTTTTTTGTTATATTATCAAGCTACCAACCTATGTGCATGGTTAAAAAAATTCAAAAATTTTCTCACAGATGAATTTTGATAAGACAGCATTGAAAAATGAATTTATTAAGTATTACCATCTGGCATCTAATTGATTATTAAAGCTTACACAGGATAGCATAAAGGTGGTGAAAATAAACAAATTTACTAACGAATAGCAAAAGTACAAGCTATGCTCATGTGATATATATATATATATATATATATATATATATATATATATATATATATATATATATATATATATATATATATATATATAATTGGTCATATGATGGACTACTGGTTTTGTACAATTCTGGCCAAAGAATTAAAGTGTCTATGATAATAATAAAAACTAAAGTCACCATTAAATAATGAACTGGTTTCAGCAACTATGCTTGCTAGCAAATAGGCTTGAATTGAAAAAAAATAAAAAGTTTTTCTCAATTTGGGCTGGTAATTTGGTAGTATAACACAAAGTAAAAACAGACCTGTTAGAGAAAAATTGCATTAGATTAAAAAAAAATTCATGGGCATAATTCACAAAATTCAAAAACCTCACTAATGAAAGCCGCAAACTAGAAATTAAAATATTTGACTAGGATGGCATTGGATATGGAGTTATTAAGCTCCTATCATCTGCATTTATTGATTACCAAGGCTTACATTTATGTATTAAATTTTTTTTATCATCTCTTATACACTTTAATGCAATCTTTTTTTTTTATAATTGCTTCTTTATTTTGCTTACAGTTTCGACTATTCTGCATTTATGGTAAGAATAAAATTTTGCTGTTGAAAACGAATTAATTACATAAATATTATTAAGAATCATTAGAAATGTGGGATACAATCAAGAAGTTGACATATCTAATGTAGAAAGTCATCCAATATTTATCATAAAATGGATTTCTAACTGTAATTCGCTCGAAGATAAAGATATTTAATCAGACATTTGACGAATAGCAGTATACTAATTATTAAAATAAGTTATGATTATAATATACTGATTTTACTACTAATAGAAAAATTCTCATACTTATATGGTACTGGGCTTGTGATTATTTGTTATGTTTGCATTTATTATGTAACTACAGAAAAAATTATAATCTTGATAGTGTACAAATAATAGTAATTCGACCATATCAATTGCTTGGATGTTTTGAGATAAAAAATATTATAAAGAAAAGTTAGGTCTCATTTAATTTGTAATAAGAATCATTAATTATAATTATCTAAATTCTCTCTTACTATTTTTAATTATGATCATGAAACGTCATTGATCTTTTCTCTGCTATGATTGTGACAGTAGAATTTTTACCTTTTAATTATATGCATTACAATTGTGATTCCAATCTTTATTCTTTACTTTTTAAATTTTTATTCTTCGTCTTTCCATCTTAGCCGTCGCCCCCTTTCTAAAATTGCGAGCACTCCTACTGATTTAGGAGTAGGTTCTAATGATAATAGTGAAGTCTTTTTAGGAATGGAGAAATAAATTCAATAATTAAAAAATTGTGCTTTGCTTATAAATACACTCCCAAAAATTATCAATTTTTAATATCTTCAAATTATCCTAAAATTTTTGTCTAAATCTTGTGCTGATAAAAGATATAGAAATATTTCATAAGTAAAATATGAATATTTTAAAAGCCCTTCATATTTGTTATGATTTTTTAATGCTCCAGAGAATTTTTAGTGAAATATATCTTGAAAATTATTCCCATGTATTTGAAGCGTCATGGCATTTAGTATTAAATATAATAATAAAATTCTCTCAATATATTTGATATGTTTGTCTCTAAATCAAAATTCCATTATATTCACAAATTATTTAACATGTCTACTGTCCACTTTTAAATTTGATACTTTATTCAGATATGTAATGTAGAAAATAGAAAATTTGACTTTATTAATCTTTTCTTACTTTCAAAGTTACATCATATTACAGAGAATGAAGTTAAGCCTCGTGCTAGTTTTAAATATATTATTAAAGTGATAGATTGAATTGTATTTTCCTTTATTTGTGTTACTTATAATAGAGAATCACTAAGGATTCAAATTTTTAATGAACTTAAGAATTATTAGATCTTTACGACACTTTAAAAAATCCATGCCTCAGTAGCAAAAAGAGTTCATATACTGTATAAAAAAATTGGAAATTTTGGTATTTAATAAATACTGAAATTTACGATGAGAAAAAAATACTTATTAAGAATGGACATCAATTTTTTTTATCAATATGTTTTAGATAGAACTTATTTTTAATGCCACTTTCATTTTAATCCTAGAATATATTAATTATAATAAATCCTTTCATATCTATATGTAATATCAAGTATAGCATTCATAATTAGCCTAATGTATTTTTTTTTGGAAAAGGATGGGCATAATTAGTTGCAATGCTAAACAATTCTATATTATTGAAAAAAAAAAAAACTAATTTATAATATTAATGTAGGAATTCTGTATATTTCATTGAATGTTTAACTGCACGGTATTTGTCATTTAATTTTAGTGCTTTCAGTATTCATGATAAACCAAGCATGCTTATTTAATCTTCACTTTTTTATCATAGTAACCAATATATGATCTTAATTTTTGAACATCAAAACAATGCCAAATTTTCATTTTTTATTCCAAAAATTAATGTCTAAATGGAATCTTTCTTGAATCTGTTGTAATAACAAAGAGTAAAGAGAATCATGAGATAATATTTTATTGAGAATGAAATAGCACATGCAACCTATACAGTATATCTAAGAAAGACCTCCTCCCCACAGATATTGATTTTTTGGGGGAACAAGAAAAGTACACATTGCTTTAACCCTCAGATTGTCAAAATCATTTACAATGAGCACAACTTAAAAAGAGGGAAAATAAAGTCATGTTTTATTGATAATACTGAAAGTTTCTTGAATAAATGAACAAATGTGATTAATTATATGCTGAATTGTATAGTATTGAATATTAATATAGGTTTTCTAATAATTCTAAATAATTTAATTTTACTATAGTTATGGTATGCTATGTTGAAAATGCTTTAATTTAATTATTAAAAACATTAAGATTTATACTGCATAATAAGTATAAATAAATACTAATGAATAATTGTTAATCTGTGATTGTAACATTCATATAATATTAATAATGTTCTGTTAATTAATTACAAGATAATCTATCAAACTTCCATTATTATTAGCATGAATGCATTTAAACTTCCAAGTTCTTCATAAATAATTATTTGTGAAAGCTGTTCTTTGTGGTGTTAAAGCTTAATAATAAAACATTCAAGTTTTAGAATTAAGCCATTGTTTTAGAATTCTGTGCCATTATTTACTGTTTTTTCCAAGAATTTGCTAAATAGAATTATAAATATATCATTATAGAGCTTCTTTATTAGCCTATTTAATTATTAAAAGTTTCTTGAATCAAATATTACTTCTAACCAATATTTTTGCAGCTATTGTAGATGTGAGTGTTATTTACGTGCTTAAATATAAATTCTTTATCTGCATAAATCAAACTTAAAATAGATTTTGCAGAGTAAAGACTTTCCCCAGCTGAATTCCAAAGGTAGATACTGAAAATCTAAATGTAGCTTAATTGGCTAATTAACTATTGGAGTTGGATGTTTTAGAAGTTTACTTCCTTATTCTATTTTTCTAGCCAATAAAACTATATAAAGATTTACTATAATAAATGGACAATTAGTATGTTTGATAGTAAAAAAAAAATTATATTCAAATCTATATTTCAATATAAAAAATACTCAAAAAAAGTAAAAAAAATGGTGTTTTAAAACAATAAAGTTTCCTTTGACCCAACTTTTTATCACTAGCAAAACTTCAAAATTAGATCTTTTTTATTTTATTGTATTGTACTTAAATATGTTTCCATGTTAATATTTTGTATTCCTAACTTCATTTATTTAATCATGTAAATAAACATTTTTTTGTAAATCCTTTTTTTTCCCACTCCAAACTTATGTATATATTATAATGCTATGAATAGTTCTTGAAAGATAGTAATTTAACAGTACATTGAAGAAGTATTAAGCTTTTAGTAAGATAGTAAAAATTGTTATAAAAATAATTGTTATATTAAAAAAGGAATCAGTCTATAAATTGCCATTGAAGTGTACAGTAGTTACAAAAGAATTGTCCTGGAATGAAATGTATTATCAAACATAAATCATGATTAAAAGCAATAAAAGTTTTTATTATGGACAAGTTACTTGGTGAAAAACCACAGCACATGCATTACTAATTAACCTAAATATATATCAGCCAGTCATAATTGTGTAGCTGTCTCTTGGAGCTGTCTGAAACTTGATCTGTATATGCTATAACAGTTGGAGAAATTATAAATCATCAGTGCCTATAATGAATGTGTGACTCCATCTTTGTTTGTGATTAATATTTAAGAAAAAAAAATCAGGAGAGAACAATTTGCCAGCTAAATAATTAGACCAATGGAAGGATAATAAATTCCCCAGGATGTGTCCAGAAGTTTATAAATATACTTAATATCATGCTATCTATTTACCATCATAAAAGGTTTCTTTTTAAAAACTTTTTTTAATGAAATTATATAACTTAATTACTAATATAAAAAAATATAAATAAATAAAATATACTAATTTGTATCTGCTGATCTTATCATAGTAGACAGCTAGCATTATATTAAGTATGTTTATAAACTTCCCTTACTCATCAGTATGTTTACACATTGTAATATCTATTATCCTTCCGTTGAACCGATTATTTAGTTAGCAAATTGATTTTTAATAAAGTTTTTTCTTAAGTATGATGTGGATGCATTTTTCATAAACACAAATGATTTATAATTTATCTACATATTGTAGCATTTATAGATCAAGTTTCAGGCAATCCTAAGAGATGGCTACATATTTATGTCTGGTTGGTACACATTTGGGTTAAATAGTAATGCATGTTCTGTGTTTTTTTTTACTAAGTATCTAGCTATATTAAAGAGCGTTTATTTCTTTTATATTCGATTTATATTTGATAACACATTTCTTTCCAGGATAGTTTTCTTTGCCTACTGTTCATTCCACTGCCAATTTATAGATTGATTTTTTTTTTATCACCCAGTCCATTGACAAAGATTTGCATCTCTCATTTTAATTTAACCTTTCCAAGAATTCTGTTAACATTTTTCTATTTTTAATTAATATTGAATAATCTATTGATTTTTTTAACTATCTTTTTAGTTTAATTAATACTGTGTAATAGATTTATAGATTAATTTCGGTTTTTTTCTGTCTACAAATGTAATTGTATAGCAAAATTTACTTGAAGCTATTTTGTTTATTTTATTAAAACATCATTACATTAATTAAATTTATTTCTTTTCATTTTAAGTTTTATCTATTTTATTTATTTATTTAATCCAAGCAATGTACTCTTATACCCATATTATACATACACAAGAATATGTGATTTTTGAAAAAAATACTAATTAATAAATGCATTCATCACTTTATTTAATTATTATTGTTTTTATAATAATTTTCAATACCTCACTAAAGGGTTAAAACTTCATCAATGTATACTTG
The DNA here is from genome assembly GCA_028023455.1 of Epiperipatus broadwayi. Classification (NCBI taxonomy): domain Eukaryota; kingdom Metazoa; phylum Onychophora; class Udeonychophora; order Euonychophora; family Peripatidae; genus Epiperipatus; species Epiperipatus broadwayi. Next base: position 3,324,966 of record JAQFVV010012437.1, read on the forward strand.
AAAACCATCTTTCAGGCTCAGTTAAGAGCATATACTCACCCCTCCCCCATTTAAAAAAAATCAGACAAAAATATTAAATATTTTATTCCTATAACTTTTTCATATATTATTTCATAGTATTACGTTTCCACATTCACATTCGTCTGATTGATTAAAGAAGTATAACCTAAATGGGAAAATTCTGATCAACAAATACTATGACATATAATTTATGCAGATGCCCACATTAGATTGTGTTTAGGGAAACATATCCCATAGCTGTTTAAGATAGAACTTCCATGATTCAAGAAAGACCATATATAGGGAGTCAGATATTAATAGAATCAGTCAAGAGAAGATGTAAAAGCAAAAAGTTCTAATACTTAAATTTCAGGATGAGGATCATGAGTTAATTAAAATCGCTTGATTTTAGTAATACTGAGTTTATATACAAGAAATTTCTAAACTAACAATAGAGCAACAATTCTTTTTTGAATTATAACTGACTATGGTATAAAAGTGACATATAATAACTGACTATTGAAGCCATTCAATCATGGCAATAAAAACATCTGAAAAGGGATTGTTCTAGGCTCTGATAATTTTGAAGATTCATGTGAGTCATGGGTGATGTGTCTTATTAGGTTTATGTCCGTACTAGGTTGGAGAATTATGTTTGATATGTATGGTGGTGATTAGAATAAAGCTATATTTTAAAGAGAAATGATCCCTTTATTTATTACAGGTAGTTTTTCAGTTGAGATATTAGGAATATGTGTATAGCAGTCAATGATTGGGTAAAATTTTAATACTATATATATATATATATATATATATATATATATATATATATATATATATATATATATATATATATATATATATATATATATAAGTTTTAAGGCTACACTTGAGGTATTAGTCACAGTGTAAGTGTGGGATTGAATGTAATCTCTTGCTTTAAATATAAACATGATCAGATAATTGTATTTTTATATTGGACTATTTCTATCATCTAATATGTGTATTGAATGCCTTTAGAAAAATTTAACTTTATTTAAATATTTCAAATACCTAAAATCCATAAGGATCATGTTCCATTAAGACCTATTGTTAGTTCTAGAGATTCACCTTGCCAAAATCTGTCAAGACTTCTCAAAGTTTTACACCCTTTGGCATACAAGACCCAGTCCTTTATCAATGATTCTAGATACTTTGTAGAATTAATCAAGAACATGAAAATTGAAAGAACTGACTTACTGATAAGCTTTGTTATGGACAGTTTATTCATGAATGTATTATGTGAAGAAGCATTGTCTGTTGTAAGAAAAAGTTTAAATGGTTGTAATATTTTACAAATCGGAACAGATCTTCCTATTAATAGTATAATGGAATTATTAACATTCTGCATAAAAAAAATCTAATGGAATTATTAACATTATGCATAAAAACAATCTAATGTAATTATTAACATTCTGCATAAAACAACCTACTTTCAACATAACACATAATTCTTCCCAAGAAAATCAAGAAATAGCTATGGGTTCACCATTGTTTCCGCTGATTAGCAATATTAACATGGAAAATCTTGAAATCTTAACTTTAAAAACTACTCCATATCCACCTAATGTTTTGGCTTTGCTATGTCAATGATACATTTGTTGTAGGCCACCTGGTGAAGCACTGCTGCAAACTTTCTGGAAACACAGCAACAACATATCCCCTTCAATTAAATTCACAATAGAATAACAAGAACAAAAATTGGCATTCTTAGATGTTTTTGTTATGGCAAAATCAAAACAACAGTTTACTGAAATCCTACACAAACAGGAAAATACCTAGCCTATACATCCAATAACACTAGAACACAAAACATGGAGTTATACTATTACTATGGAACAGAGCAAAAGAAGTTTGTTCAGAAACCAGCAATTTCAAAAAGGTAAAGATCTATATAGAACAAACTCTTATGAAAAATGGTTATCCATCAGCTATTATTAAGAAAATGTTAAATAGACAACAAAAAGAACCATCAAGAGAAAAGACAATTATTGGTACTGTAGTGTATCCATTCATTCCAAAAATAGCAGACAAATTAAGAAAAATCTGCAAGCAGTATAACATCAGAACAGCTTTCCAGAGGCATAACACACAATGAGGAATTTTAACATCTACAAAGCCTAAACTTGAAATGCTGAAAAGAAAAAACTGCATCTATGAAATACCATGTGAATGTGGTAGAAAATATATTAGTGAGACCAGTTGTCCCATTGAAAAGTGCAAGAACACAAACTGATGATTAGAAGAAACAAAACAGATGTGTCTAAGGTAGCAAACTATGTATATGCCAATGAATATATGTTCAATTGGGAAAATACAAAAATATTGGATAGAGTAGAAAAGGTACAAAGAAGAAAATTTAAAGAAGCAGCTCACATGACAATGGCAAAAATGTCATAAGCCAATCTAGTGTGACTATACATAATGTATGGAAACCACTAATCAACTTTGCTCTTAGGAAAAAGTGGAAAATCAGGAGGAACCTCATAGATAAGTATATGAAATTTCTACATATTGTTGTCTTTGATAGGATGGCTCAGTTGGTTAGAGCATTACCTTAAAATTCAATACCTAAGAATCTAAGGGTCCAGATTCAAATCCCATGTTAGTACTGTCACTAGTCAGGCCAGAAACACCTGAAGAAGAGACAAAAATAACACTTCTTGACACATTGTACTTATATTAATCTGTTTGATATGCTATTACTAACAGTTGAATATATTTGAAATATTTAAATAAAGTTAAATTTTTCTAAAGACATTCAATACACATATTATATGATGGAAATAGTCCTATATAAAAATACAAATCATCACATACCTTCAGGAAAACACAATGATCAGATAATACTTTGCTGTATCTCAGCTTTGGGGTCCAGCAGTTTGTCTCAACTGAACTTCATGCGACTGCATGCAGTTGACCAATGTGGACTAAAGTCAGTGCAGTTGTATAAATTAAATGTCATAGCATTTGTTAATCAGAATTTCCCCATGTAAGGTCTGCTCTCTTAATAAGACAAATGTGAATGAAAAAAATGTCACTATGAAATAATACATGGAAAGATAGAATGAGATATATATATATTATTGTCTAATTTTTTTAAAAGATAGGAAGAGGTGTAAAACGAACAGAGCCTGAAAAATAATTGTTCAGCGGTATATTGATGAAATATTAATCCTTTAGTAAGGTATCAAAAATTGTTGTTGTAAAAATAATAATAATAATAATAATAATAATAATAATAATAATAATAATAATAATAATAATAATAATAATAATAATAATAATAATAATAATAATAATAATAATAATAATAATAATAATAATAATAATAATAATAATAATAATAATAATAAATAAAGGGGTGAATGCTTTGATTAATTATTCTTTTTAAATGTACATATATGTTTATATGTATGATATGTATATAAAAGTACCCTATTTTGATTAAATAAATAGATAAAACTTCTTGAAATAAATGAAAAAAAAATCAGTCTATGTACTGTTTAAAAAATAATAATAATAACTTCAAGTAAATTTAGATCATATAGCTAGCTGCATTTGAAAAATAAAAGAATTTACAAATTATTATGCAGTATTAATTAAATTAAAAAGACAAGTCAAAAAGAAAAAAACTGGTTTATCATACAATATTAATTAAAAAAGAAAAATGTTAAAAGAATTTTTGGAAGATTAGCTAGGAGCAATGATCAATGAATTGAGATTGAAAAAAAAGTAATCAGTCTTGAAGTTGCTAATGAAGTGAACAGTAGTTAAAAAAAAGAATTGTTATGGAGAAAAATGTGTTATCAGATATAAATCATGATTAAAAGAAATAAAACATCTTTATTATGGCTAGTTACTTGATGAAAAAGGCACAGAACATGCATTGCTAATCAACCTAAATGTGTATCAGTCTGACATAAATATTTAGCCATCTTTTGAAACTGACTGACAGTTGATCTATAAAGGCCACAACATCTAGATAACTTATAAATTATTAGTGTCTATGAAAAATGGGTACCTCTCCCCTTCCCATCATTGTTTATAATTGGATTTGCCATACTGATAAAAATTGGAAGTTTATAAGCATATTTAATATAGTGCTAATTATCTAACATGATAGGCATTTCAATTTTAAAAAAACAAAAAAAGTTCTTAACAAGTTCAAAGTTAATCTAATTTATTTATTGTACTTTTTTATTTATTAATAATTAAGTTATTTCATATTAATTTATTCTGAAATAACTTTTACTTTGCATGTGATGGTTTATGATATATATTGCCATATTATATCTCAGATTCCATTTCAAGTGGTCATCCTAGCACAATTTTTGTGTCTATAAAAAATTAGAGAGTGCTTAACTACCGAAAAAATGTTAGTAGAGATTGGGATAATAGGGATGGTTGATATTTTTCCATTTAGAAGATTGTTTTTCACATAGAAAAAGGCACCTTATTAAAGACTGTTAACTAAAATAAATTACTTTAGGATAGAAAAACCTATTTTGAATCACTAGAGCTGATTGTGAAGATATAAAGGGAAATATAAACCCATTTCAAAGTTTAATCATCACTATAATTATCTACTTTCTATGAAGATGTAAAAGATTATATTAGTTGTGATGGTGCTGCAAAGTACTGTGGCTTCTCCTTTTTTAGAGTCAAGAAACTCTCAATCACTATGCCCAGAGAAATGCATTACCCATCTTCCTTTTCTTATCCTAAGTTTTTTCTATATTTTCTATCCTGCTCCATTCCATTTCCACAACATAATCTTTGTCAACTCCATGGCCTTTATATCTAAATATATTTTCTCAAACCCAGCATAAAAACCAAGAACACACTTTCAGTATAATCACTTTGTTTATATTTATTCTTCCACAACTTCATTATTTGCATTCTTTTTACTTGGAGGCATTTCATTCATAATATTTTCTATGTCTTTCTTACATAACTTGCAGACTAAATCACCCATATTTTTCCATTTATGTGTATATTCTCTTGTTGCTAAAGTTATCATAAATTAATTAGGATCCAATATTCTGCTTACTTCTATACATTAAAAGACGCTTCCCATACATGTTGATCATTATAGCATATTAAATTTTCTATCAGAATACATTTGATATAAATGGTCAGTAGAGTACTAGTATTAAGTAATAATATATTAATTATTCATCAAAATGTATAATATTAGTTATTCTTTTAATAAAATTTACTGTTATTAAAACAAATGTGTGTAAAGTCAGTATATAAATCCTATTTTCTTAAGTTGATAAATTTTCCATCTGCAATAAAGTTTCTTTTTTTCTTATTCTTAGCTACAAATAACAAAAATAAACAGGAGTGGGAATGTCCAAATTGAAAGATTTTGACATTTTTGATTGATTACAAGTAACAGAGGTGAATAAGAGAACAGCAACCTTAATATCTTTTCAGTGAAATATTAACAATTTAGTGAATGATTAACAAACTTATAATTTGTTTTTTATGCATAGGTCAAAAAAACCACAACAAAAGTGCAGAATTAACAACTTAGGCAACAAAAGTTTTAATTAGATCAAATAAAAACAAACATGGTTTTACAACTATATATATGTCAAAGAAAGCTGGTTCTTTATGAGACTGATTAGTTTAAATTTTGTGGACAAAAGAACTTCTTAAAATATATTTATAAAGACATATTTCCTATTTATCATGAAAATGTCAATATTTTTTTAAAGACATTATAGTCATCAAAGTGTGCAAGTTTCTGAGACAAATATTTCTTTGCTATTGATTTTAACTGAAGGGGTATATTTATCAAAAGCAGTGGAAATTATACCAAGAAATGAATATGCTTTTAGTTTTAAATATTTGTATTAATTGGTCTTTATAATCATTATAATCTTTGCTGACTTTAATGTTTAGTACAGTTTTGAAGTATTAGCTTAATTATCAGAAATCACTGTTGTTTGATAAATATTTAAAAAGCCTCATCATGCTGTGATTGGAATATTTACCTAGCTTGCTTAGAAGTTCAATTTCAGGTCAGATTAAACCTTGAAATTGATTTAGTCACAATCAGGTCTACAATATTTAGAATGTGTTTTTTTTTGTAAATACTTTGTCTAAATCCAAGCTCAGTGAGTAGTTAGTTACCTTGTTATTTGCTAGAACAAAAAAAATCTCAGAGTGCAGGTAATAAGATTATTTTTTATTAGTAGTGTAAGAGGTATTTGTATTGACACTGAATCTATACTTTAATGAAATATTAAACGATCTCAAAGTGCAGTGGTTTGTGCGTCTATATATATACCTTGCCTATAACTCAGAAGTTTTAAACAAGTTGAAACATAGTGATTTTATGTAATCACAATCAGCTTTAAAATTACTTTTTTTTTTTAGAAAGTCAGTCTAAATCCAGCCCTAATAGCAAACTAGTGAATAATCACTTGGTTGGACATTTTGCTTTTTTTATGCTACAAATTAAAGAAAGATCTCAGAGTCAAATGTGAGTGCAAAAAATGTGATATGGCTTTCATCACTGGAAAAAATTATATTATTTATTTGGGTACTGACTTCATATTTTGCTTTTACTCTTCTGCATATAAATTTCAGATCTCATTTAGAATGAATAATATGCACAACAAATCAGAAATTTTGATTATTTATATAAATAGCTAAGTGGCTTCTAAACCATATTATGCTGCTGATGAAGTTAATAAAGAAAAATTAAAAAAAAAAAACATTTCCATCAACTTTTAAATTAACTATTATAAAACAAATTTGAAAATGTAAAAAAATTGTCAATGATGCTCAGATTATTTTATTTTATTTATCTGATGCCATTTTGTATTACATATTAATTGTTTTTGGTTTTAATTATTTATTATTCAGTTTGAAAAGACATAATGCTATAATTTTGACTTTTAATTTCACACTTAGGAACACAGCTCCAAAATTTTTTAGGGTATTTAGAGCAGAAGAGAAAGGGAAATAATTCAGAAATATAAAATTATTTTAGGGCAATATTAAAATAAAATATGTCTACATTATCACTTTATAATCAATTGTAATTTTGAGATGTTTTCCCATTATTGTTTGTTCTTTTTTTTATTGATTTGTTTTAGTAAGTTGTTTAATTAAAATAATTAAGTAAATTAAATAGTGCCTAATGCTGTACTAGTAATAATAAATAAAATAGAAAATCATATTGCATTAAAATACTAGCTAAAACACAAATTAATTATAAAATTCTCTCATGACCATGGTTTCATCTATTAATAAATACATCTTCTCAAGGAAAAAATGAAAATCAACTAGATACAAACTATATACACACAGACACACACACACACACACATATATATATATATATATATATAATTTAATGGCAGTTGAGGTAGGTTTAAGAAATTAACCGAAAGTACTTCTGTAGATTTAAGGATTGTTTGTAATAGTTTGTAAACCATTAAATTTATTATTTTAATTATAATTACAATTTTGTTTTTAATTAACGGACATTTATTTATTTTACATATATATATATGTAACAAAAATAGCCTTTCCATAAATCATTTCATAAACTTTCACTTTTAATATGAAAAGTTGACTATGTTTTTTAAAGTAATAATATACACATATCAGTAATTAACTATTATATATAGTCTTTTAATCTGCAGAAGTACTTTCAGTTAATTCCTTAACCCTCCTCAACTGCCATTAAATTCAAAAAGCAAAATGGAAGCAAATGTGATCAACTCAAATCTCATGATTCTTTATGAAGAGCAAAACTGTAATAAAAGAAAAATTAAGGAAGCAATTTTAATAAATAGAAATAAAATAAATATAATTAATAGACAAGCTGTTAACATTTAATTTGGGATTCATGGAATTTGAGTTGATGATATTTGCTTTTATTTTGTTTTTTAATGATATAAATATATATGGTTTGTATCTAATTAATTTTCACTTGTGAAGATCTATTTGCTAATATATAAACAAATCCATGATTATGAAAAAATTTTATTATAAATTTATTTTTAGCTAATATTTTAATTTTCTATTTCAACAATTAAAAAGTATAAAACATTGCTGAAAGTTTGTGATGGTTTATTCATTTTACTTGTAATTATATGTTGAACTATTTTTATCATTTGGTTTAAATGTTTTTAGAAAATTTTAAATATATTCAACTCCTAACAATAATTTTCAGGTTAGTATATGACTCAATTGATATTATTCTTTTCTTTAAATAACAGCTTCGAAGCTAAATTTAAATTTATGAATACTGAATTTAAGGTGATGTCTTAATTAATTAGTCTATTCTATCAAATAAATATTTGAATTATGAACTGTGTATGTGAAAGAGAGAGAGAGAGAGAAGAATAGCTATGCTTTCTATAAGAAGCTGTCATTTTTGGCATTAAATTTATTGGATCATGATATTTACAGAAAAATTATGAGTGTTTTAAAAATGTGACAATGAAAAAATATGGAGAAAATCAAATGAAGACATAATGTATAAAATAGAAGAAAAAAATTGGCTTATCTCTTATATTAGATCCAGAAGGTTGAAGTGGGTGGAATTTATATTGAGATAGAGGACATGAAGCTATCTGGAAAACAACTAAAAGGTAAGACTGCATTTCACCTTCATAGATCAATTATGCAGATGTTGGTTGTCACAACTAAAATAAATTAAAATAAGCAGCTGAAGATGGAAGATTGTAAAGTATTCTTATTAGAAAATTTTCCATCAATTTTTGGTCTAAAGAACTAATGAATAATTATAAACTACAGAGAAAAACATCATGAATTTCTCATATTAAATATAAATAGAATATATATTACTGTTTCCTGAAGGTTTGTGATGATGGAATTTTAATTGTATTTTTATATTGAACTATTTCCATCATCTAATATAAGTATTGAACGTCATTAAAAAAATTTAACTTTATTTAAATATTCCAAATACATTCAACTGTTAGTAATAGAACTTCAAACAGATTTGCATATGCACAATGTTTCAAGAGGTATTATTCTCCCCTCTTTTTCAGGTGTTGCTGGCCTGACCAGTGACAATACTAGCATGGAATTTAAACCTAGATCCTTAGATTCTTTGAGCATTGAATTTTAAGGTAATGCTCTAACCAACTGAGACATGCTGCCAATGACAACAGTCAGTAAGCTTTAAATAGAAGCTTAAGTAAATGATAAGATACAAACTCATGGTCCAACCCATCTCCATTAGGGTGAATCTGCATCATATTATTTTATAATCAGTATATTGCACTTATTGCTAGATATATATTTACTGCTAGAAAACTGGATGACTAATTGAGTTGACTAAAGAACTAATTATTCGAAAAAAATACTGAGTATTGATTTGAAAAGGTTTTCATATTTTACTCAACTTAATTTGAACCAAAGTTTATGGGTATAATATGTGGATACTTAATCTAGTCTCCTTTACAATATAATGTTTTTTTAAACTAAATGAGATTATTAGTATTACTCTGGAAATTTATATATTGAATAATAATTTTAAAATATGTAATTTTTAAAAATATATTTTTTTTATTGAATAAATAAATGACTAACATTTTTATGTATTTTTAATTCAGAAATCGATTACTGCATTTTGAAAACGAACAAAATGTTTTTAAACGGAAACATATGATGCAATAAAGCTAATCAAAAGATAGTGAATAAATAAATGAAAAAGTGTACTTTGAAGGAAAATAAAATTCTATTATTAATGTTTAATGTCTTTTAATTTGTAATAAAACTGTTAACTCAAAACAGCTTAAAATTCTTGAATTGTTCTCACTTGGGAAAAGTAAAAAAAAAAAAAAAAATGTATAGAATTGTTATATTAAAATGCATTTTGGTGCTTAAACATCACTTTACGATCCAAGCAAATGATCATTTTACTAGAAAATAATTATGTAGATGACAAAATTAAAATATTGTTTATACCTTGTTAAAAAAAGTTTTATGGTTCAAGACATTATATAGGAATTGTAGGTAAAATAATGTAGACTGCAGACAGATTTTTCTAATTGTTTTTAGCGGCAAATAAAATATAGTACAAGAAATTTTCGCACATATGTAATTTAACTTATCTAATTATTTCTAGATATAAGTTACAACAACAAGAAAACTTAATAAATTGCATTTATGTAATCTGACAAATTTATGTCTACTTCACTGTACATCTGGAGAAATTCTAATGGTGTCTTCTTGCACAGTGAGATACAGCTAGATGAATAATATTTTTATTATGTATAACTAATCAAAAGGATGATGATAAAAAAGTCATAAAGTATTTTGTTAATAAAAGATAATTTAATGTAATCATTATGCCACAAAAAGTTTCAACCAATAGTAGCTTCATCCCCAATTTTGCTCAGTTTTGAAACTCAAAATATAGATAGACTATTTGTTTGTATAGCAAGTAATACATTTTCTCAGAAACAATGATAAAGAATCATAAATGAAACAGAAAAGCTCTATTAAGAAAGCTATATATCTTTTCCAGTCAACAGATTGTTACTAATGTTAAGCACCAATGAGTCCTTGTAAATTCACTTGAGATTATAAGTTGTCTGGGCATGAATAAGTTGCTTATTAATGCTTTTTTACAGTATTTTGGTTATTAAATCATTCCATCTATGCCCACAGTTCTATTGTTCTGAACTTTCTGATTTTATTCATCTTCAGCCTAATTAACAATAATGCTGCTGATCCCAACAATAATATCTCATAGTTTTAGTCCATATATAAGAAAATATTGTGTTTAATACTAAAATAAATATCATAGCTACTCAAATATGATAAACACAAACCAAAGTTTTGATACTAATGATAAGGAAATTATCTCAACTCAGCACTGTATCAGTTTATATTGAAGTAAAATTATTTAGTATTAATATACATACATATTTTAATAAACACTATAAGTTACATAATGTTAGCATTTTTAGGTGAATTAGTAATATAAAAGTAGAGTAATATGCAAAAAGACATGCAATGAGGAATTGATTAAAAACATTTTTGAAAAGATGAAAGAATTAAGAATTACCTTTAAAACATAGAATAATATACCTTTATATAAATGAAAATTTAATTGAAAAAGCTACTTACTAAGAAAATCAAATTATAATAATTATTTGAATAAGAAAAGCCAATCTTCAAAATTCTAGCGTAAAGAACAATGATAAAAATAGATTTTAAAAAGATCCCAAAAATATTTTGAACTCTAGTAGATAAAAATATAAAACGACTTTTACATAGCACATTATTGAACAATTATCATTTCAAAGGATCACAAAGAGAGATGTAATGAAGAATAAAGTAATACTTACCATGTTTTCCTATTGATGGTTGTTTAGAGTTGTATAATTTTTCATTTTTATTTTATTCTCTGGTTAATAATATCTAGATACACATTTACTGATAATCTTATATCATTATCAATAATGCCTACATCAGCCTAATTAAAATTAGAAAATATTTAGGTTTTCTTAAATTGATTTGAAATCAAGTCATAAGCATTATATAATACATGAAAACTTTAGTTGTGCATTATGAGGCCTATTTAGCTTATATTTATTCATTAAAATTATGAATTATTTCTAATTATCGGGATGTTGGAAAATAAAAATCCCACTTACTATTTACAATGATCACGATTATTGATTGATCAATATTCTAAAGTTCAGTTTGCCTTCAGAAAGAGAACTTAAATAGATTAGTTCATCCTTAGTATTATGAATTATTTAAGCACTTCTGTTATACAACTTTCTGTAATGCAAATTTTATTTATTTTTTATAGACTTTCATCAGTATATTTAATCAAGTAATCCAATTTATTAATAAAATTCTAAAATAAAGATACTGAATTATAGTTATGGGGAAAATAAATTGTGTGCAAATTTTAATTTTTTAGGTTATGTAACCATTAATTGATATTTAATTATCATCAAATACATTTCATTCTCTAATGAGTTAAATAATTAAAAATGAATATAAATATATAGATATATTTAGTAACTGTTTTATAGTTTTTCTATATTAAAATTTACTCTTAATATCAACCAAGAAAAAGCTTTTTTACTTTAAAATATAATTCACTTTAAATTTTAGATAGACGCTAGTTTTATATATATATATATATATATATATATATATATATATATATATCTATATATATGACAAATAACATATATATATATATATATATATATATATATATATGTTATTTGTCAGAAGACAAGAGGAAGCTTTTAAACAATAAAATACCCAACTAAACACTAATATTTGATTATTAGTATGCAATTGTGTTCTACTCTAAATCTATACATTCTGTGTATGCACAGGGACTCGTGGTTTAATTATTAGTTCCATCGTGAATTTAAATTCAGGTAACAGTTACAAATGTTTCCAGATTGCAAGCAATGTTATTTTTTTCCTTTAATAATTATAACCAATTCTTAGTCAGGAAAGGGTGTCTTTCTAGATATTCTTAATTTCTAAATAAAACAAGAAACAAAAAACAACAACAATAAATCATCGCCAACTAAAATTTAATGAACTCATTGAGTATTTTATTCTTATTCACTGGGATGCTAGAAATCTTTTATATTGCTGGATATTTAGAAGTACATGTGTATATACTTATACTATTTTTCTAATTTTAAGATTTATTGTATTTGACAATTTACATATTTTTGATTTTTTTGAGTGTGCCTTGCCTAAATATTTCTCAAATTGATGAAAGGAGATGTAGATATATATCAATATAAATTTTCATGATATAAAAATGATTAAAATTTATGATGTAAACATTTTAAAATAAATGTGTGAAGAGGCTAGTAAGCAATGGCAAACTAATCCTGGAAGCGATTAAATATGATCATTTGGTCATAGTACATTGCTGCCTAATTGTTATCTACATTTGGGCAAAAAACTATATGAAGAAATGCACTTAGACACATACATATATATTTATAGTGTTAAAATATTTTCTTTACAAATTATCACTGTTTCTCAAATTAAGTTCAAGGAAAGATTTATTTCAGCTATAAATACTTTGAATAATAGCTGTTCTTCTAAAAATATATGTTTCTCTTTAAGAACTTCTATTTAAAATCATCATTCCAATCACCAATAGCAGCTATTCATAAATAAATGTGGACATTTTAACTCCAGAAAAAAATGCCTATGAGCAAGTTAATGATTAAAAAATTACTTATAACTTTTGTGATAATTACTCAAACTAATTAAAAAACAGTTATATCCATATATATCATCACATGTTAGTTTAATCATTTATTTGACATCTTGAAATATTTTATTTTTTTTATAGCAAATATTTATGAAATTATTCAATTTTTTGCCTAACTGCAGTTCCCCATTGTATTCAACCCCGAGTGATATCTTACCAATAAAAACAATCAATCCTTCATCTATTTGGAAAACATAGATTAAACAAGTTCTATCTTTTTATCACAAACAATACTCAAGTATACCATAAAATGTTTTTTTTTTAAAAATATGTTATCAATGTGGCCAGCATATGTGCCCTCTATTCTTTAACAAATAGGTTTTGAGTTATAAAACTAACACTCAATCTTTTCCTCCTAGATTTGTAAGAAATACTATGAAAAAACTTGCACTGAATCAAGCCACTATGGGTATAGATATATTCTCACTTAATAGCAACTAAATTAACTTTCAGTGAATTCTCACCAGAATTATAGTACAATTTTGTACTATAATTCTGATTGCATTATGATTCTGGTGAGAATTTTCTGAAAGTTAATACAGTGCTATTAAGTGAGAATATATCTATACAGTTATACCTTTTCATAGTGGCTTGACTCAGACAAGTTTTGTCAGAGTATTTCATTAGCATATGAAAAGAGTTTCATGTTAAATAATAACACATGTGAACAAGCATTTATTTATTCAATATTATATATAAAAGAATTGGTTTTATTTTTGAAACATTGTATTTTAATATCAATCTGATCAGACATAAGTATGAAAATGTATACATAAAGATTCACCATTTAAATTTTTTCAGAAAAATACATAATATTGCAATTAAAATTTGCTTTATTTTTTTTTACAAATTAACTTTAATCGGATTTTTATTAAAAAACAAGTTTATTTATTAGCAACAAAAAATACATAAAATAGTAGGAAAAAATATAATACCAATGTACGTTTACATTAAAAGATAACACATTAAACAGGTCATTAGCATACCAACCTAAAATACAAATTTCATAAAGTAACATAATTAATAGGACAAAATATATAAACAGTGTTTATAAAAAATAAAGTTGATGTTAAAATATTGAAAGATAGTTTTATAGAAGTGGTCCTTACTTTGTAGCAAGATCCCCATTTTTTTCTGAATTCTGGACATTTTGGTTGCCTATTTTTTAATGTAGATTAGTTCTTAATTGTTGATAGAAAAAGTTAATTACTATAATTACATTCAAAGAAGGAAGAGAAATAGTCATATATTATATACAGGTTATTGATAAATAAAAAATATTGCATATTTAATTCAGATTTAAATTGCATATTTAATTTAGATTTAAAATCGTTGATGACTTGATACTTGATAATCATTGAAATGATGTTTTCTTGCTTACTTTCTTTTGATTCAGAATTGATTAAAATTAATGATGAAAAAACTTAAGCAGTTATCTAGAAAATATCCCATTAAAATATTACTAAAAGAATGTAAATGGTCATATTATTATCTGTCTTGAATGAGTTTTTGCAGATTCATAATCTTTAATTTTATTTTTCTTTCAACTGATGTTTAGTCAGTTTATAAAAAGCATTAAAGTTTGCTGATGTAAAAGAAGTATCCAGTAATATTCTAAAATTAACAAAATGCAGCCATTTTCTTTTTACAAAGAATTATGCATTTTTAGAAATATTAAAGAAGATATTTTTAAAGATATTTTAGTTTGAATACAATTTCAAAATGAAAGCTTTGTTTTCAGAAGTCAGTCATTTCTCAATTTTGTACATTTTAGATGAGGATATTTTCCAAGTAGATATCATTAGGTACAAAATTTTGTATGTAAATATCTTTGAATAATAGATGCCAATAATTAAGAAATTCTTCACTGGTGAATGCCATAATTGTTATTGCTTTTTTGAGAATGGCAATTGTATACTTTCAATTATCATATATCTTAATATATATCTGAGCACTTATAGCATATATGTGTAGAGATGGTAATCTGGACCAACTAATGATTGCTGGTTTAGCATGAAATACGAATATTGGTGATTATTTATCTTTTCAACATATGTGTTCAAGTGTATCAGTGTTATGAGATAGTGTGGAGAGTGATGGGTCGTGTGAAAGTCTGTGCTCATATGTCCTATATATTACATATATAAACCCAGATATATAATAAGCCTGTGTGTTTCAGTTATAAATATTCATAGTATTAATTCTTGGAGAAAGAAGAAGCTCTGAAGAAAGTACTTATTAGTGTAACTGAAATGTCAGTTATTTAGCTACTATATTTTTATTACACAGAAGCTCCTGGAAATAGTACTATGAATTTATTTATCCCTGAGCATATTAAAATTAACATATACATATATTAAAATAATTTTATTTTTAATATATTTAAATAAATTATAAATGTACAGTAAATTAATATTGTAAGGATAAGTGCATGGTATTATTTAAAATTTAATAAATGAACATTTAGCAAATCATCTACTAGGCTCATGATCTGAGACAGTAAGAAAAAAATTAGATTTTTTAGGTATCCAATGCAACTAATAATTAGTTGGTAAATGAATATTTTAAAAACCTTTACCAAATGATAGTTGGCTATCTTGATAAATAATGTTTTCTATTTCATTATTTTTCTTTTGAATAAAAAATCTGTTGAAAAAGTCTTTGCCCTGCATTGGATCACTCAAAGACTGTTATGGTAATTTAAAATTTAACAATATTTTTTTTTTCTAAAAATGGAAAAAAAAGAAAAAGAAATTTTACTTTTAATCTTGTAATCTTCATCTAATTTAATAACTAGTTAGTCTTTAATGTGTCAGTCATGATCGTAAACATGAACTCTATATTATAATGTATATTTTACTTTTTGTGCAAATAAAGATTATTTGAAAAAAAAAAAAGAAATTGCATTGTATATAAACAATACAAGTGACTTAATAATTATCTAAAATTCTAATCTTTGTATTAACAATTTTAACAGATGATAATAATTTATTAATAAACTTTTACACCTTTTTTAATCAATATAAACATCTTATTTTTTAAAAGTATCTATATGCTGATGAAATTTAAATATTGCATGCAAATAGTAATGTTCATTTTAGTAAATGCTGGGATTTGTTAATTTTTCTGATTTCAATAATTAATCTTTTATATGTCAAATGCGTTGACCAGGAAGCGAACCCGGGCCAGCTGCTTGGAAGGCAGTTACGCTAACAACTAGGCCACCAACGCTTTAATTATGTAATTTAAAAAAATAATCTTTTATCATCTCATTGTAAAGCTAAATTCTGCTAAGATAGAAAAAAAACCTCACAACTTTTTTCTTCAATTGTACTTGTAAATATAAGTACAAATCAATTTTTATGAATTTTTTTCGGAACAAAAATACAAATCAATTTTTTTATTGCAAAAGATTAAAGATTGTCTTTAAAATTTTGTTTGGGATAATAGAAAGTTTTGAATAATAGATGTTTAGATTAATGGTATTTATCTATACAATCAAAATTTTGTGATTATTTCTTCCTCCTCTGTCTATTTACAGGAATGCAGTTGAAAAAAATAAATCAATTATTATTGTATATCTTGAGAAAAATCAACTTTTTAAAAAACATTTTAATATTAAAGATTAAATAACAAATGTTGCTACAGTAAATTACAACTTGTACTAAAACAATGCAAACAGTGGCCATAAAAATGTGAAAGATCTTTTTTTATAAATCTCTCCACATTTTAAACGTTTCTAAATCTTACATAGATAGACCAAAGATATAATCATCTAAAATGTATAGCAATTCAACATTTTTTCATGTAAAATATTTTGAAATATATAAAAATTTCATACATCAAATAAATATCTAAAACATCAAATTACTCGAGATTATTTAGACATTGTTAACATCATTAAAATTTATATTATTTATATAAAAAATTATGCCATAAAGAGTTCTTTAAAAATTGCTTTATTTCAAAAGAATTAATGTTTTGAATGATACCAAAATTCAGAATTATTCATTAATTATAATAGGAAAGTATTAGCTATAACAGATAATTTATCAAGTTTTTAAATAGTAACAATCTTTATTGTCCATGCACATGTTTGAAATATACAGTTTATATATATAAATATATTGTAACGATATATAAATATGTCGTTACATTAATTTAAAATAAAATCTTAAAGTTCACAAATAAAAATAAAATCTATTAAAAAAAAACCTAAACGCTAAAATTAAAATGTTTGTTAAACGTATATATTCGCACAGATGCAAAACTTTAAAAAAAATTTTTTTATAAATAAGAAAAGTATTTGAACGTACTTTTTTGATAAAAAAATAAAAGATTTAAATATAGAAATATTTTAATAAAGAAATAACGTAAGTTAAAATAAAAACAGGTTTTAATTAATTCCTGTAATCTGTAAATGGAAATGATTGTTTATTAATTATCGAAAAGCTGTGTAATTAAAAGGTCAGATGAAAAGTTAGATAAGAGAATAAAGAGAAATTAGCTTGACCAATGGAAGCACCAAGCCTCAGCCTGAACCCGAATGAAAAGGATGGATTAGTGACGTTTTGTTGGTTGAATCTGTGTGGATACTATAAAAGGAGAAATACAGTTTCCCTGACAGTTTTTCCGGCTTTGTTTTTTGAGGGTCGTGATAGGACGCACATATCACACACTCTCTCTCTATTTAAAAAATGAACTGACTGTGATACTGAAATGAACCAGCTAATGCTATCTCCGGAACATCTGACTGGGTTTTCAAATAAAGACTCCGTGGAACTGGAAAATTTAAAAATAATTAAGAACTTTCGTTCAAGCTTATGAACTTCTATCTGACTTTTAAGTTTAAAATCAATTGATAATGTTTAATTTTATATGTTTTGCTTTTGAAAAAAAAATCATTTCCATTTTATTGTTTTTTTATTTGTATTAATACTTGTCGTATAAATTATTTAAATGCATGAAATTTAAAGTTGTGTATGGATGTTGCATAGATTCGTTAGCAGTTAATTGTGTTGCTGTTTCATAGTCAATTGGAATATATAAGTCACCAATGTCACTGTGGCATCTTACGATGAATGCTATTGGGTTTTTTTGTATTCCCTATGCAATTGACATTATCGATGACTTTGTATTTTGATCGGTTATGTTTATTTTGGAATGTTTTTAACCATGGAATCTGTGCAGCCAATCTATACTCAACATTTTAAAACACATTTTATAAAATTCATCTGTGTGAACATAATAAATGTTAAATTTAATTTGGGCATGAATGGCTGTTTAGATTTGTAAAGTTATATGAAGTTTAAGGGAGGGTAATCTTAGGTTATTCGTTTCGTAGTTGAATTAGCTCAATGGATTGGATATATTTGTGTAATTAGTAGATGTAGTATGAGATCCGCTATGGGCAGGATTGCATATATACACCACACACCTTCTGTTTGCCTATGGATGGGTTTGTAAGCCAGCAAAGGACCGCAATCTATTCCTATGGAGTTTTATGTTTATTGTTCTACTCGCCAACAGATGTAGCATTCCTGTTGGTGGAGAGACAATGTCTTCTCTAACTCTACTTACTATTCAGATGTACATTCCTGACAGTATAGTATTTTGTGTTGTCGTATTTTCATGCTACATTGAATACATAAATGTATCAGATGGATTGGTGCCGGTTTGACTGCAAACTTTTTGGCCTAAGGTGAAATAAGGGATAGAACATTTTTCTTTTCAAATACAATCTATATAGTGTATTTATACTCGACTCACTAAATAAATATTAAACTCATTATTGAAATCTATTTAAATGTAAAATTAAAGATTAATATAAACATCTAAAATGTTAAACTTATTCCTCAAATTAGAATGATTTTATATGTGCGTAAATAAATATTTTTATGTGTTAATTTCTGGCAGTGGCTTTATTTTTTTTATATTTAAGATATAAAGTTATATTTTATAATCTCTGCTGTTACACTGAGCTAGTGACTTGGGCTAACGATCTGAATATTTAAATAAAGTGGAATCTTATCAGCGTGTATCTGCCTACTTTATAAATTTTTCTAGGTTCAAATGCCTAGATGGCGCCCCTGTAGTGCAGATTGCGGTTAGATTCGATCTTCACTTTCTTTTCGATCATTATAATATATATATATAACCAATGAGAACTTTATACCAATAGATAAAAAGTATACCCAATGTAAGACACTCAAGTTTTTTAAAGTAATTATTAAAATATTAGTTTCAACTATATTTAGCTATAAGTATTTGTTTATAATTCATAGCCATACTCTGTGCTTCATATATTGTATGTTTACAAATTTTGTATTTTAAGACTGACATTTAATATCATGAATGTTTAATTTTTGAAAGATACTTATTGACATCATGATATCTTTAATACTCACTGCATGCCCAATCATTCAATTCTGGTAGATTATTATTTCTTTTTATATTTTTACAATTATTTTGCCATTATTGATTGTCTTAATATTTCATAAAGCATCTTAGTTACCTTTTTTTCTTATCACATTATTTTTGATTTTATCTCTGATTTTTATATTTGTTATTTTCCAGTCTACTGAAATAAGCACTTGGTTTTCATTATTATCCCAAAAAGAGAAATTTTGATTCAGGATTAACTAACTGCAGATGAAGTATATTTTATGGGCATTATAATTTTCTTTTTTCATCCCATTTTCTACGTCAAATTTTTTAAAATTAATGTTGATCAATTTTCTGAATATGGTTAACAATATTTTTTCAGATTCTTTCTTAATGCAAACACAAAACTGACCTATCTATCAATGCATTGACATTTAGCACTTTTAATTCATTGCCAGATGTTCAATCTAATGCTTTTAAAGCATGAGAGTTCAAAATTTTTTATAACTATCATTATAGGAATTATTTAATACCCATCAATGTCATAAGAGATCGGATATTTATAAATTTTAGCATCACTCTTCAAGTGTTTGATGAAATCAAATAAGTATATTTGAAGTAAGTTCTCATCTCATTTCAAATACATTTGAAAAAACAATTATAATTACACTTTACAATAATGTCCACTAAATGTAATTCACTATAATGACACTGCTTTTAAATCATGAAGCTTTCAATATTTTGATGGCTTTTGAGCAGCATGTGTGCATTATCCAAGTTGAGAAATATGCTGTCTGTCACTCTATCTTTTTATAGAATTCATGCATTTTAAAAATCTCAGGCAATTATCAACCTTTATAAATTTACTATACATTATATTATTTAATGCATATATATTTTTGTGTTAATTTGTGATAAAAGGAGAAATCATAAAATCTTATTTTAAATGTCATATTAAAAGTGATTAAACTGAGTGAGAATGACAATTAATATATTTATTTTTAAGTTACAATGGGTAAGCAATGTAGGTTGTTTTTTTATCACTGCATCATTCACCTTTATTTCGATTCAGAAATGTATTTCTTTTCCTTTTGTATCATTGTTTTATAGACTATCATAGTTGCACACTGTACTACTTTATGAAACTGTGACATGTGGTTTAATTTGGTAGCTTAGTGACAGATTTTGGAATTCCATATCCATGGATCACAACTCTGTCACTTCCAGGATTTAAATTACTATGAAGTCTCAAGAAATAAACCATTTGATTTATTACACACCTAATTTATATCAAAATAGAAACATGTTACTTCAAGGATCCAGTCTCTAATTTACTACTAATATGAGTTATTACAGTTTTGTTTTAGAAAATCTTATTAGAGACAAAATAATATTTGCTGTCTTCTATAACTATCCTTTGTGACATATTACAAACAAAAAATCCAAAAAATTATTTTATAAAAAAAATAATGCACTTACTAAATTTTGTGATAAAAATAATTTCTGAAGTAATTAAGTGAGTTTTCTGAGACAAAAATAAGTAAATGTGTTGATAATTATCCAATACCCATTTCTATATTCAATAGATGTAAAGATTTTAGTTTTTACAAGTGAAAGATCAATATTTAAAATGGATCAGCTATCTATAGCTTATTGATTATCTCAGTTTGTCTAATTGGCATGCAAAAAATCAAATTTCTTTCTTCAATACCCTTTAAGTTTGATAAAAAATTTCTATTACCACATAGTTTTGATAGTCCCTTCAAACTTTTATATATATATATATATATATATATATATATATATATATATATATATATATATATATATATATATATATATATATATATATATATATATATATATATATATATAATTCAAACAAATATATTTAACACAGTATTCAAAATTAAATAATATATTCTTTACCAGAAGTACTTTCAATTGTTTCACTGACAATCTTTATCAACTGTTAATACAAATGTATAAAAAATAAAAACTTGCATTACTCATCATTCAATCTATTCAAATTTCCCACAATTCTGTTGTCTTTATATTAGCCGATTGTTTATTCATTAAACCACCTCTATTCCTAGATATCATAATTGCCTCTTTAATTTTACGTTTTTCACTACACCTTTCAATTTGAATAATTTTTATATCTCTATTATTAAATTTAAAACCATAATTACATGTTTTATTATGATCAAATATAATTGATGGAGTATTAATATTTACTGAAGATATATTTTCTTTCTGTACACGTTTATATAATGTCTTATGATCATTATATCGTTTTTGTAATGTACATTTGGATTCACCTATATATTTTATTCCACAACCACATTCCAACATATATATAACAGAACTTAATTCAAACTTAGAAATCTTGGCTTTGGAGTTATTTATCATATCATTTATATTATTTGAAGAGAAAAAAGAAATTCTACACAAACCACTAAAAAGTTTATTAATTAATTTAGCTTGTTGATTAGATATAAAAGGAATAGAAATCCATTTATCACTTTTTAATTTACTTAATATTTTCTTATTATTACTCCTATTTTGATTATATTTTGTAATTGTATTATAAATAATATGCCTTCCATAACCATCATTCAACATATCAGTAATATATACATTAATATTTTCAATTTTATCACTACTAAATTTGCACAAATAATGATTGTAATTATATATATATATATATATATATATATATATATATATATATATATATATATATAATGAGTTTGCTTGTAATAGCTTTGAACAAGCTTTATCAATAAATGCCACAAGAGAAAGCATTTAAAATCACTATCTATAAATGTATAACTTGATTATATATATATATATATATATATTGTAACAGACAAGTTTGTACATTCGCGTAACAGAATTCAGAATCCAAGCAAAAGAGATTGAAGCTGACCAGACTAGGACTGTGCCATCCCAAGTCCGACCACACTTCAACTCGTAAGCCAGGATTCCAAGACTCAAGACCCTACCAATGACCACCTTGAAATTACACGTAGTATACCTTTTTCCACATGGCCGACATAGGTCACGGAGAAGCAATAAGACTCTGATAATTAAAAGAGAGGTTCTTAATTGACTAAAATAGATCACTAATCTAATTTAACTTAATGCATAGTTTTCACATATATAGGCTATAAATAATAATTAGAATTGGATTGAATTAGATCAATAACGAGACAGAGAACGAAATACATTAAACTAATTATATATTTATTTACAATTGGCATGAAATTGATAAGTTTTACACATTTCAGTGTCGAATGTACAAACATTGGATGGATAAGAGAACACATTCCCTTTTTATATACAATTCAAAATCCTTTTACGTAAGTAATCATTAAATTTCATAGATGAGTTTAACATGTGCTCATCTTATGAATGGTTGACATTTAATACATAATCAATCACTACATTATGTCTATAAATCTATTTAAACCAAATCCTATTACATTGGTGGCTGTTATATAAATAATTATATTGAACTTTGATCATGAATTCATTTACTAAAATATACAATATAATTTAATAACGAGCGCATAAACCAGCTCAAGTAATGATCGATCGAACATGGCTTTTGAGAGAAAATTTCAGAATGCTGAAAGCGTTGTGTTAAGGTGGGAGAGTTGGCTGAAATAAGATTTTACCAATGTGCTATGGCACAGGTAAACAATAATAGGAAAAGTTGCTCTGCGGATGGATGAAATAACTTCAGGGTTCTTGCGACAAACGCCAGTACCCTGTAACTGATCACAATGCTGCGTGAAAAGGAACATTCTGTTCAGGAATGGCGGGGGACTTACATGCTAACCTGGCCTCGGCTCAGGATTTGCTACTGCTCTACCCTATAAAAGAAGATGTGCTGGCAACGCCATGGCTCCATCTTGAAATATGTATATTATGTATAGCAGCAAAACAAGAATAATTTTATAAAATAATATCACATCTGCCAAGCAAAGAATAGTATATTTCATACTATGAAATACGAGTTAATAGCATATTAGCTCTATCAAATTGGGACCAACTCTTGCGTAGCCTGATAATAAACATCTATGCTACAAAAGGGAATATTATTATATCTGTACTTTGACATGCTCGATTTATTCAGTTACTCATAGATAATAAATATTTAAGGAGGGAAAGTATATTTCTATGGACTTAAGAATTTAAATGTCAAATATACTTATCAATACGATCAAGGCTAAATTTAATTCTAAATAAAACTAAAAGGTTAAGTTTTTAAATGGTTGATTATCAAAGAGCCACATTTCACATATTAAATCGTTTAAATAATAAAAAAAATAGGATTTCGAAACAGCGCAGAAAGTTGATGCAATAAATAAATTACGCGAAGATTTTCAAATAATATCTTCTTAAAACATAAAAATAAGTGCCTACTGTTTCGAAATATTGGCATATAAAATATAATAAGCATTTAAAATAAGCAAAGAAATATAGACACAACCGCAGTGATATAACTTTAAATTAGACACTTATAAAGTACTTTAAATGAAAGGAAAATATAAATTACTCAGATTATTTAAACTTTAACAACATGAAATTTTGGATAGCAATTGACATATTTAAAATATTAATTAAATGGATTTAAGTTTTGGTTACATTTAGCTTTATCATTATTTTAAAAGAAAGTTAGCTAACTTAGATAGATATTATTTACATTTACACAGAGCTCTGCGGTTTGCAAAATAAAAACAGTACAGGTATTATTTATCTGGACTGCAAGTTCTTGCTGTAGGTTTGGTAAGTTTTACTGGGCGGCTGATGGCATCATCTTTCCCATTCTGTTAGGCTTATCTCTGCTAGTGGCATGATGATGGTGGTTCAGGCATTTCGATGAGAGAAACCCCGTTCTCCCGCGGAGTAACAGCAACAAGATGCCCGCTTTTAGCCGGACATGTTAAACATTAACAATTGTGAAGACTGGCTGCAATTCTCACTAACAATATGGCTGTCTTTCCCTTGTTAAAAAATACAGAGTATTTATATCTTTTTCTTATCGGAATCTATCGCCTCAAGACTCACTAAACTCAGGAATTTAATTAAATATTTTTCAATTTTACAATCCAGATTTTTAAAATCTTAGATAACTTATGTTAGAAACATTCCATAAGCTATTATAATTAAGATTTTTCGTTGCAAACAATTGTCCAATTTAGATTTTAAAATAACTTACTCTTATCTAAGGAGATTTTAATTAGTAAATTTTGAACTAGTTTTACTTTTTACGAATTCCAGGTGTGGTCGTTAATGACACTTGTTTACAATCAAAAATCTTTTAATTACTTGACCAGCTTTTATTTTTAATCTTACATATAATAGAAACTCTTTTTATTTAAAAACAACTTTTCAACATTTTTTTAAAACGAAAACATTTTTAACATATTTATTTAAAATAATTTACAAACATTTTGATATAGCTTTTAAATATATTTTCAAGAAATTTTTTCCCTGAAATATATTTAAAACAAGAAATCTTTTAACAATTTTTAAAGACATTTAATATTATTTTTAGATACTGGCTTTTACATATTTTAAATCATGTCTTTCTTCTATATAGCACAGATTATATATTCACATACGAAATTACAATATTAAACAACAAAATTAATAATTTACACTTAACTTAAATAATATAACGAATATTTTTAGAAATATTAACTAAATTTAGTACGCTATAATTTTACTAATCCTATCTAATTATAGCGTTGGTTCGCACGCAAATATATAATACTGTTTATACAGACATGAGCGAATTTTAGATTTATTAACATTTAAATAGGTTCGAACTTAGCACAGATGAGAGTGTCATTAGGTTTGATGGTGAAACGATAGGGGCTTGGAAAGTTATCGTTTCAATATATATATATGTAAAAAATTAATATTTTAATGCACAAAAGATGTTTTATAGTTTATGTTTGCAGAATAAATCATGTTTAATAAAATAAAATTAAATACTGATGATTTACATATGCCCTCAACTGGACAAAATCAAATGGTTGTTATAAAAATAATTGTATCATATAGTTGTTAAATATTTTGGTTTAAATATGAGTGTTTTTGTTTTATTTGTGTGAGGAAACTCTTTCATATGGATAATTTTATTGTTTCTTCACATTTATTAATACAAGGTTTTTTTTTAAATTTCTGTATTTTCCCCAAATATCATTGATGCTGATTGTTACATGTGGATATATAATTTTAGTATGTAAGAAAATTGTGTGATGCTATTGCCTAAAACATGGAGAGTAAATGCTGAGGATGTTAAAAGTTTTTTTACTGCATTAATATATTCATAACTTCTAGAATTTATACAACAATTACACCATTCTATATATTTGTGGGTTTGTCACTCGCCACATAGAAGGTCAAAAACTCCTTGAGCCTCTAATGAAGTTAAATCATTAGGGTTGCTTCTGAAAATATGAATTATATAAACATTCATTTTAAATTTATGAATTGATAGATATCTCTTTTTGGTGTATATATCTTCTCTTTTTTTTCTTCATTTATATCTAACATCTTTTCATTCTCCATATATTTAAAATTAAGCACTGATATTTTATTATTATTTTTATTATATAATATATTTTCATCATTTGTCAGTTAACTTATTTGGTTTTTGTTACTCTATTCAGATTTTTCATTATTAATCAATTCAGAAAATGGTTTATTATAAAAATAAAAAATTCATTATTATTTTCCAATAATCTTTTATAAAATACTACCAATTTGCTAATTTTGTTTTTTTGTTTCTTTAAATTAGAATTTTATAACTTATGATTTTCACAGAAATACTTATTTATCATACTTGAGTTATCATTTTAAACTTCCCAAGATTTATTATTGATATAATGCTTATTCATTATTCTACTAAATGGGTTTGAAAGTTTTGAGTATTACAAATATATGTAAAATTTTACATTTTACGATGATCCAATATGGCATCTTTTCTACAATTATTATTTACTTTTGAATTAAACATATATTTTTTTATTTACAACAACAATGGTTACTTAACTTACAAACAATTGCAGCTGATAACTCTGATCAATAGTTCATGATCTATTAATGTACTCTGTACAATTTTGAAAAACGTAAATATGAAAATCATCCATTAGGTTTTAAGGTTGTAAATGTTCAATAATTAATCAACAATTTTGCAATTAATAACATTTAACTTGTGGTTGATGAATAAAATAACATATATTTCTCTCTTTTCATACCATTAAATTAAATTATTATTCAAATTTGAAATTATTATTCAAATTTGAATAGAATGATAAAAGGCACAAAAAATATTTTTACAAATGCTTATAATTAAAAAAAAAAACCCCAGTGCAATAATAAATTTATAAAATTATTATTTCATACATTGTACAGGCTTAAACTTGCATTTATATATGTAATATATGCGGGTTCGAACTCAGACTTTCACATGACCACCACTCTCAGTGCCATCTCATATTGCTGACCCATCTGATCACACACATGTTGAAAAGATAAATAATCACCAATATATGTATTGCATGCATCAAGGGCTTTAAATGTTCCATCATCAGATTTTCAATGAAATAGAATATTTAATATTAATGCAGAATATTTTCAATTATTTGCATTTAACTGAGTGTAATCGTTAACTGAGCTAGACCCATTTTACTTAATATTATATTTTCTGGAAGTGAGGGTGCAACCAGTAGGTTAGAATATATATATATATAATCAGTGTACTTCTTGATTTATATACACTGATATATATATAACCAGTAGGTTAGAATATATATATATATAATCAGTGTACTTCTTGATTTATATTAAGATAGCAATGCTAATCTTCACACTTTACTGGACAGGCTTCAATCTACGCCATCCTCTTTCAGTTATCCATACCATTGAAAATCTGACAATGGAACACCCAAATCCCTTGTTAATGCCAATATTATTACCATGCCCATGTTGACTTTAAGTCACTCTAATCCCTCATGTATATGGCCTTGTCCATTTCAATACACAGAAAAGCGAAGAGCAGGATACAGGCTGAATTTGTAATATTTTATATATGTATGGGAGATGATGATCTAAACCACCTGCTGTTAATTCAGCATAAAATATGTATATTAAAGATTTTTTCACATATGTGTGCATGTGCATGAGTTGTATGAGAAAGACTGGATGGCTGGAGGGTACTTAGACATGTTTGTTCAAATCCCCTATATTTCATATATACGTATGTTTAAAATTTTACAAATTCAGCTTGTATCATATTCATCCCTTTTCTCTGTATTTAAGAACAAGTTCTTATACATGAGGGGTCAACATAGGCATGATAATAGTACAGAAATTAACAAGAGATTTGAGTTTTTATCATCAGGCTTTTAACAGTGTGGATGGCTGAAGAGTTGGGGTGGTAGTGGTGAAAAAGATTGAAACCTACCCATTAAAGTAAGAGGATTTGCTATCAATATAATCTGAACATTGATTGTATATGTGTGTGGGAGATGATGATCTGTATCAACTGGCAACTGCTGGTTCACCATGAAATATATATATTGAAGGTCATTTACCTTCTTTACATGTGTGTGATCATGTGTATTCATTGTATCAGATAAAGTGGATAACAGAGTTTTGAATGTCTGTGTTCAAATCCCCTATATTAAATCTAGACTCAAGATATATAAAATATACTTGTATTTAAAATGTTAAAAATTGAGCCTGCATTCTGCCCATCCTTCTTCTGTGTAATTAAATGGTCATTGTTCTATACATATGGGTCAGAGTAACTTAAAAGTCAACATGGGCACGACATATTTGCATTAACAAAGGATTCAGGCATTCCACCATGAGATTTTCAATGATATGAATAGCTGAAGAGTTGGAGGGTAGAGTAGATTAAAGCTTATCTACTAAACTGTGACAATTTGCTATCTTAATCTGAGCACTGAGTTTATATATCTATGAAAGATAATGACTGGACCAACTGAACAGTGCTGGTTCAGCATGAAATATATATATATATATATATATATTATAACGGGACAGCCTATTTGATAGCCTTAGTTGAGGCACCAAATATAACGGAACGGCATTTAATCATCCCAGTTGATGTATTAAATGTAATATAATCAATTATATTTAATGTTTAGAAATCATTAACTTAATGCTTCACAGTTAGGTTCGCCAAATATAACAGAATGGATTATATTTAAAATCTAAGTTGGTCTTGTTAAATATAAAGAGATGATTAAATTCCTTAGAAAGAGGATACACATTTCACTACAATCGGACTTTGGGTCTTCAAGTAGAATGCTAGAAATGAATCGATGAAATACTAAATCCATGATTATATATATCTTTATTATGCTAGCTCAATAATCTTTAAATAAGTTTAAATACAATTTAGACCAGGTCATCCATCTTTCATCCCTCTTTCAGTCACCATTATGCCACGATATTCAAACTCACGGAGAATTTGCAATTAGCTCTTTTCAGGAATAATTTCAAAACAAGTTATTTCATATGCCTTTATATAAGCATTAATTATAACTATTATTCATATGATATTTATAATACTAGCATATATATAATATAATTCAATAATGATTAGACAAAGAGATCACGTTAACAAATCAATATTTAATAAACAATAAAAAATATAATAGAATAGATAATAAAATATTAATAAATAAATACGGATGAATTTTATCATTTTAAAAGAATATTAATAAATGATATTTTTTAGATTAATACCCTATGATAAAACTCAATACTATAATAAACTTTCAAAAATTAAAGAAAATAGCTTAAATTAACAGATATATAAAAACAATATCTGGGTTCAAAAATTAATAATTTATGTAACTTATTAATTTATTTATCGTTCTTATTTATATGCTTCACAATTACCCATATATAAGTATTATTTACCATTGTATAACTTATATATTATATGTATTTTTAATAAATAAAAATACATTAAACGTTTACAATATTACGTAGTAAACACAATATAATCCTGTTTAAGATATCTGTCAAATAATAACTATTTTTTATATCCCTCATCTAATTTGATGAATTATGTTAAGCTTTCAATTAATTATATTTAATAATAAATATAATTTTCCTTTTAAGATATATATGATGCGATGCCAAATTTGAAATAAAGATAATAATAATAATAATAAACATATTAAAATAATATAAGCATTATTATAATATATATAAATAAATAATAAAGGAAACTTATTTATAAGAGAGTTGAGAGTAGATATTGAAGTCTATAGTTCATCATCCCAATGAAGATCTCTTACGAAGCACATCACCAATCCATTGGTACAATGATGATTCCATTTATCCTTAAACGATAAACTGTCAATAACATCCAATGACCGGATTAATGTGAAATAAAATAAATATTCTTCGAATGTAGATGTTCTTAATCTTCATTTCTCTATTATCACTAGACGTTCTATATATTCAATATTTCAAAATATTTTAAAATAGCATGCAAGGTTGGTTTCGAAACCTTTACGATATAAAGCTGTTTTACTCAAAACACATTGTTTTATCCTATATATATATATATATAATTATCTTAAATTTATATATATCCGAAGAATCACGGAAGTATTAAAACAACGTAGTTTCCAAAAACTTAAACAGACGTTCTTTTCTTTTATATTGCTATTCCTTTAAGATTGAGTAGAAAATTAAATATATTTTCCTTGCAGACTTTTAATCCACAAATTATTTTAATTTGGAAAAGTTAATATTTAAATTCCAATCGTTAAATAGTAGTATTGATAAAAGAAAAATGCTATTTTTAAAGAGAAAAGATTTTCTTTTTCTTTCGTTTTTTTATATCAAGAGAACGAACGAATCTGCTCGTGTGTTATATACAAGTTCATGCTTAACTCAACTATCAATTGTTCCACTGACATTAAGATTTAATAATAAAATAAAAAAAATATATAAGTATTTATTCTTAACTTCAAATCTGGCATTTTACTCAAAAGCTTAAGGTATGTATTATTTAAAACTTAAATGTATATATAAATAGTACATATATGTTACATAATAAAATAGTCAAATAAAAATTTATATTTATAAATAATTTCACAAGAGATAAAACACGTTAGACCAATAATAATAACTGTAAGTTACTCTTATAATATATATATATATATATATATATAATCAAAACTACCCCAAAACCAAAATTAAACCAGACCAGCATCAATATAATATTAAAACACAACCTAAGGTTTCACTGCTACAAGCAGACTTCTCAAGTGTAAAGAACTATAAAAACTACACAATATATATATAATATTAAAAACTACCCACAAATCCATTCACTTCCCATCCACCCTTAATATTTAAATAACTCTTAAATAAGTTAATTGCTTCAGAATAATAAATTTTCAATAATAAAGACTCTTTAATTCTTCTTTTGATTTCATTTCTCTCAAAGAAGATGACCTTAGCTTCATCAAAATCAATAGTGTGGCCTGTATCTTTTTCATGGACATACAAAGCAGAACTAAGATATCTATTTTTAACTCTACTTTTATGAACCTTTATTCTTTCATTTAAACTCAAACTACTCTGACCTATGTAAACCTTCTTACAAAATAAACAAGGAATAAAATATACTACACCAGGAATAGTCTTTCTATCAAAAACTTCTTTTGTATTATTTAATAAATTATTCAATGTAACACCCCTTTTCCATGCAATTTTCTTATTTTCAAAAAATTTACTATTTCTACACACAATTTTATAAAAAGACAATTTAAATGGCAAAGAAATAAAATCATATTTTTCTTTAACCTTTACATCCTTACAAATATTGCTATTAAATAAAATACTTTTAACAAATTTATCAGAGTATCCAACACTCAAGTAATCTTTATAAAATTGATATTTCTGAAACAAAGCTACCCCACTAGAATTATTTTATTTAATATTCCTATGACAATAATTCCTTAAAGCAGCTACTTTATAAGATACAGACTGATAGCTCTCAGGTTTAATTATAGATCTTAATTCTTTACTTTTAACTAAATGACTGCACAATAAACAATTAGTTTCTACATTTCTAATCACCAAAAGATCTAAAAATTTTAACTTACCTAAATCTAACCCCCTTCCTTCTAACACAAATTTTATAGAAGGATCAAACAATTAAACTCATTTACAAATTCCTTCAAGTCATCATTCTCAACTACAAATAAACAATCATCAACATATCTGACAAATAATTTTACTTATAAACAATTCTTTTTAATAATAATTTCCTCTTCCATAAAACTAATATAAACTGAACGTACTAAAGGAGAAATAATATAACTGGTTATCCACCCTTCCTTAATCTTATAAAAATTACCTTTATAAGTAAAATACATAGAATCTTCCAATAACAAAAGCAAATCTTTAATTATCTTAATTTTATTTTTCTTTTTTATCACAGTTATTATTACATTCTGTATAGAAAAAATATAAATAGCTAACATCATTATATATAAAATGTACTTGTATTTAAATTTTTTGTAAATATATATACACAATTATATTATTTATAAAAATCTTATAATTTAATTAAAATTAATTTAACATCATTACATATAAAATATACTTCTAATTAAAATTTTTGTAAATATACTGTTTATAAAAACCTTTTAATTTAATTTAAATTAATTCTATAAAGTTATATAGAATTAATTTTTACTAAATAGTAAGTTTCATTACTAAGAATACTAATTACATATTCACTCAATACTGGACACTAAGAATACTAATTACATATTCACTCAATACTGGAGCACAAAACCATGGTCAGGGGTTGGGGGGGGGGGTTTCCTGACAGAGATATTTTAAATGCTGGCTCTGGATAAGCATTTATCACAAAGCTTACTGAAGAATTGGCAATCTTCATTGTTTATTATTTACAAGCTTAAGACAATAAGGTCATGAGATCTATGACTCTTATTTTGACTATTTATTGTCGAATATACAATTTCACCTTATTACATAGCATTATTTTCACAAAATACTGTTCATTATTCATGCAGACTGAAAAACAGGAATATTATAATTTTCCAGCATTTATGAATGAGCAACTCTCTTCAATTAACGTTTTTTTTTTGTTTCCTTTTATTTAAGCACAAGTGCGTGTGCGGCGCAACTGCTCCCAAAAGCTGTTAATACAAATACAAATAGCTAACTAAAATATTAAAACAGCTGAGCACTTTCAAAGGATCTTGCCTTCATAATCATAGCTTGCTTACGTTTAAATTTATGCAAATATGCTAATTCCTTCTTTTTGATAGAGAAAAACACGTGTCCTTCCTGTTTATGGCATCGCTGTTGCGAGAGATAAATAAAGCCTCTTTGATCTTTCTTTTGAGGTCATGTCTCTCTCTACATACGATGGTAGGATTGTCCGGAATGCACTCATGGTGATTTGTGCACTGGTGCTGATAAAAAACTGAATAAGTAGACGGATTGTTGCGAGCTCTATTGTACGAATACTTGTGCTGTGACAATCGTGTGGCCAAAGATGCTTTTATTTGTATTCTTACCTAATTACTGAACTATGAAAATTCTTCATATATTTAAAATATTGAAAAGATTACATTCAAAATATCTTTGTTTTTTTGTTTTAAAAAAATATGTATTATTAAAGATAATTACAGTAGCAGCTAATACATTTTACTATACTTGCACCTTATAATTTTAATAATAAAAGATATAATAATATTATTAAAATTATGAAGTGCAAAAATAATAGCTATAATAAAAAACAGTTCTGCTCACAAAAAAGTCAAACAGTTCCTTCTTACTAGTTTTAAAACTATTCAAAACTAAAAGCTAAGAGGATAAAAATTTAGCTTTGTACAATTTTAGTAATTTTTAATTAATATATAATCCTATTTCAATTTAGTAAATAATTTTCCTGTAAAAATTTTAGTATGATCA
Organism: Epiperipatus broadwayi; assembly: GCA_028023455.1. Classification (NCBI taxonomy): domain Eukaryota; kingdom Metazoa; phylum Onychophora; class Udeonychophora; order Euonychophora; family Peripatidae; genus Epiperipatus; species Epiperipatus broadwayi. Next base: position 3,358,696 of record JAQFVV010012437.1, read on the forward strand.
CTTTTTCCATTAAATGTCTTTAAAATCACCATGGCAACAAAGCTATTACAAGAACAGATAAAGCTATCACATGATCAAATGTCATCAAACTTGTGCTCACAGTGCTAACCATAGTGATTCAATGATCAGAAGCTCAATTAACAAGATTTCAAAACCCATTATTTACAACATAGAATTACAAAGTTCAAAAGTCAGGTAAACTTATGTAAAAGTTATTAAAATGATACTTCAATAAATAACAACACAATTAACATTTTGATTCTATTAAATTAGCTCCAAGTTTCATAAAAAAATATTCTCAGTGATCTCAAACAATTATACTTCAAGACCCAAAAAGACCAATCCCTCTGCTACCACATGGACTAATAATTCCCTAGCAATGATCAATGAGCAATTTAATGACAGCATTTCCAGAGGTTTGTATATGACATTTAAAATATTTTTTATACATGGTCTCTGATATTATCAACAACAGACTTGAATGTCTCACTCTATAAATTTCCTAGACAATTATTATATGATGCAATAAACCTTCATGACCTGTAGAATACAATTAACTGTATTTCTGACCACCCAAATATGAGAAATAGATATCAAATTTTATCAAACTGCTCAAAGAGACGATTTTAAACTCAACTAATGCCTTTGGTAACTTTGCTTTGATCACAGTTGAGCAGAATTGGAAGAGCTGTATCATGGAAGTACCAAAGAACACTATTTTGGGTACATACCCCAGATATTAAATGAATGATGCAGACATTTGCAAAGTTACATCCTTTCAATCCATGTATTTAAAAGATATCCCTATACCCATCACTACAAATAGTTATGCATTTTGAATACAGCTTCTTAGATATTGATCCTAATACAATTTCTGCACAGAGTCTTGATTAAAAAACCACACTGCTAACTATATCTGAGGATTAAAACTTTAGTGTTATTCTTGTGGCAGTGGAGTTATCACAGCAGAGGAATCTTTTGACAGAATGCAATAACCCCAAAAACTTCTACTTACAGTTCAACTAAATTCTCACTCACAAAATACATTCAAGCAACCATGTCATGCTAACTCAAATCACATCATTGAGCTTGCCATCTTCAACAAAAACCTCAACTAACCCTCCACCTCCAATATATAGCCAGTTTCAAATGCTGAGCCTGATCAATTCATCTCTTTTTGTAACCCAATAGTCCAAGCCAACTCTGTAATACCTGAACAACTCCCCTTCCTTTCTGAAACTATCGATCTTTTAGAATCACCATAAAACATATACCACAGTAAATAAAACATCCATGCTAATTATGGAAGCTATCTCTTCATACATTTCACATCTACCCAGGCCACTCTCATTTCCCATTTCCAATAAATCAAAAAGAAAATCTGGATGTCCAAAAATGCTTACCACAGGAATAAATCAAAGGTCATTAATGAGGAGCTCATGTCAGTGTCTGCTCATTTCACAGAAAATTATCACACCCCCATGGAATTGTCAAATCCCTCACATTGTTCTACTAATTCAACAGAAAACACTCCATACTATCAGTATCTAGTCTAAATTCAATAGATCTGACCCTTATGACTCTTTTATTGAATCTACATGATACTGAAAATGGCAGCACTTATTATTCAATTGGTTAACTAGTCATTAAAACTATTCCAATTAAAGAAATAGTTAGCTAGTGTACATTCTTATGTGCTTGAACTACTTGAAACAAAAATATATAAAGGATCTCAGATTGACCCTGCTACTTACCTTAATAAACAAGTTTTTTGTATCTGCTCCACAGATACTTTACACCATTGGCAGAAACAGAGCTTATAACCAAACTCCAAATGTATATTACTAATGTTCAAAATATTATATATTGATTTGCACCTCTTAATCACCACATTTCATCACTGTATCACAGTATTAAACATCTTCATCTATGTCCTCCTGATCCTACATCATTGCTCATATTTTGACACTAAATACTCTATGTTACACTTCCTCCCACCCAATCATTTTAATGGGGGCTTTCAATATTAACAATGCTACAATTTTTTCCAAATGCACTTCACTTCATAGCTTTCCTGTTTATATATGCTGGGAGATTTTTAACACCTAATTCAGTAACATTTCGTAAACACTGATGTTATTGACTTCTGTTTTTATTCCCCTATGTTGAATCACCTGAATGAGCTCAAACTGAATGCCACTCCATTCACTGATCATTCTGCACAAAATCTCATTCCTAACTGCAATGACTTACACACCACTTCATTTTTTCACCTTAATAAAACCATCACTGTCTTCTGTATCTGTCACTGAAATTTTGTCTTCCAAAACTTACTTCATGCTGTGCAAGATAGAACACATAACCCTAGATCCAGCTCAAAAATATATAGCTTTTGTTAAAGTTTTTTCTATTTACATTTAACATGTTAATCTCACCTATCTTCTCATCTTGATGAATTGTATCTTGATATTGTTATAGCCAATTTTATTCACCACACACATCATCACATATATAAACTCACCCAAGCTTATGAACATAACTATAATCAGTTTAAAGACTATCTTATCACCAAGAAAAAAAATTGCTTCAATTAGTAACACTGTAGACCAGAGAATACAAATGGAAGGTCCTTGGCTACATCTCCCTCTTAAAAGTACTCATGGCACTACAGACCAAAAATGGCACATGTTCAGGCTTGAATATTTTACATCTAATATATATCTTTATTTCAAGAAAAGTTACAAGCAGACAATATCTTGAAACAACCCCACATTTCTTTAGAATACCAGAAACTGATACACCATTTCAGACAGCACAATTTGCTGCCAAGCTTGCCACCATTCACAACTCTTGTCAACCTGGACTTAAGGGAATACCCACCTTTGTCTTTACTCATCTTACCCACTTCATCACTCTATACCTTCAAAGTCTAGCTAATTACTTGTCTCAAAGAATATATGACATAAAGGTCTGTATTCTGCTGCTATCATATTGTTCATAAAAAAACAAACCCCATTTCCACACTTAACAAATATCCAGCTAATGTCTATGGATCTGCTAGAAATACTGAATATGATGAGTGTAGATTAAATAGAAGTGCACATATTTTCCTTGATTTCAGTTTGTGAAGAAAAGGTCATCCACTGCACAGACTGCACTCATATTTAGAGCAGTTATGAGTACAGTCCAGGAATATGTGAGAGGTGCTGTCATTGCAGTTTAGCTCAACATCCAAACTGTATTTGATTCAATCCCCATTCTAATTGATATTCTCACCAATAACACAATCCCCCCAACTCTTCTATATCTAATTACCAACCTTCTGCGCAGTAGGATACATATCACTCTCAATGAGAAAAAACTCACCCTGCTTTATACCTACTCAATCCAGTTCACAAGAATTATTGTTTTTCATCTTATATATGAACCCACTTTTAATACAGATACAACAAAAGATTGCTGGCATCCAAATTTTACACACCCAGCAACCCATCCAGTGTATTGCTTATATGGATAATATCACCATCTTCACAGGCTCTTGAAAACAACTGCCCATACTTCAAAAGTTAATTAATAAATACACCTCTGTTTATAGACTTAAATTTAATTTAAATAAATCTGTTGCATGGTTCATCTACATGAGAAAATCCTGCACTGAAATATTTCAATGCAAGCTTAGCCTTTCCTGGATTTCTCTTTCTACATCGATTCACCTGCCATGATTCTTGCACAACAAAATAAGGTTCATGATTCCACTATGTGCATTACTAATTCCTGTCTATATCTTACCTCTCTATTTTAAGGTTCAGCTATTTATCATGCTTAATATTACTAAGATTACATACCATTCTTCCATTATCAAATTTTCCAAATCATGCATCCCCACTACTAACTCCCTTACAATAAGCTACTCTGAGACAGGAATACTGTATCAATTTCTGCCAAATGATTAAGCTTTCAACATCTTCACAACAACCAAGTATTTTATATTCAAAAGGCTTTCAAACTTATTACATCAAATTACATGATGCTTTCCAGCATTCCAGAACATGCTCATTGTAGTATCCAATGACAGACTCCCTCCCTCCCTCAACTTCATATGTCTAAGCATTATCCACTTCATTCAAAATGCAACTCATCAAAATCACTACATCCAAATGCTAACACTAATCACCTGCTCCATGCTAAACATCAGTAATCAACTCCTTCATTACCAGCTTACATTTTACTTTCTATGTTCCTGTCAACTGTACCAAAGGATTGATTCATTTTTCTCTCTACATCATGTGATCAAAGACATGTCACAACATATTTTTAATGATTGTTAAGCTCTCACTCAAATATGCCAGATCATCTCAGACATATACTGATGATCTGGTAGCTCCATCTAACAATCAAACCAATCATATCAAAAGCCATGCACATCTACTGCATGTGTAGCCACTTTTATACTATTTGCCTGTTGATGCACTCATTTCTCTTTCATCCTTGACTATAATATCAGATAACACCCCTCCAATTTTTAAATAAACTTCATGATTTAAAAACACAAGACTCATGCATATCACTGTCAATATTTTTGCAGCCATCTGGTCCCTTATAAGGCAATCTTTCAATTTGTATAAGACTAAAAATTGGCACTCTCTAATTCCGACAAAATGTTTTATCATTCTGGATCCATTTACCCATTTGCCATTATTTCCCTGAATTATCATTTTATGCAACAAGCTACAAACAATTTTTAGTAATTGACAAACAATTTACCACATTGTATACCAGTCCAGTGAATAGTATCAATTATATATTGCATTAGGAATTAAACCATATGTGAAAATTCAGGCATGAATTCCATCCACATCTGAAGACGACAACCCAGGTATTAATTATATATTGCATTAGGAATTAAACCATATGTGAAAATTCAGGAATGAATTCCATCCACATCTGAAGTTGGCAACCCAAATTTTTCAAGAAATTTTGCAATATTATTCTGAACAAAAAATTTCTTGATGTAAAATTACATAAATTGACTCTCAACCATGTAATGTCCATGCAACAATTTTTTAAAAAAAATATATTTTAAAGTATTAATTATTTATTAAGTACATAAAAAGTATGTAAATACTGAGAAAAAGGCACTTTAATTTTTACAATATACACCCTGAATGTTTATAACAAGTCATATAATGTTTTTGACTATAGAGGGACCTCTCAAATCTCAACACAAGATAACAGCTTTATAAAGACAAGAATAGTCAACTTATGTCTAATCTAAATTCCCACTTATATAAACCAATCTGAATTATCTTGATTTGAGAGCATGAAGCTGTTACTCTCTTCACTTTTTAAGTCCATTATTTCCTTCACATATAATGTAAAATTGTAATTATTTATTAAGCAGGTAGGAAGTATGTAAATACTTTAGAGAAATGCTTTAACTATTAACATATGCACCTTGAATGCTGACAATAGTCAAATGATGTTGTGTTTTGCCTATAGAGGGATCTTTCAAAGCTTGACACAAGTTAGTGACATTATAAAGATATGAATGGTCATTATACTTTTAACCTAAATTTTCACTTATATAAGCCAATCTGAAGCATCTTGATTTGAAAGTGTGAAGCTATTATTCTCTCTACTTTTAAAGACCACTATTTTCTTCATACATTAACTCATGCAAAATCTTGCTATTTGCAGGCAGTTAATCTTTATGATGGAAATTTATAAACTAATGTAAAGTTGTAATATTTTAAAGTGTATATGAAGTATTTAAATACATTAGAGGAAAGCTTTAATTATTATCATATGCACCTTAAATGCTTATAAACTAGATTGTTTTTTTAACAATAGAGGAACTATGTAAATACATTGGAGAAAGAATTTAAGCATTATCATATTACCTTGAACATTTATAATAGTAAAATGATGTAGTTTTTTGTCTACAGAGGGAATTTAGGTTGAAGTTGGCTGTTTTTATCTTCATAAAGTTGCTATCTTATGTTGAAGTTTGCAAGGCCTCTCTATAGTCAAAAACAACATCATTTGACTATTACAAATGTTCAAGTGCATATGATAATGCTTAAAGCCTTTCTCTAATGTATTTACATAGTTCCTATGCACTCAATAAATAATTACAATTTTACATTAGTTTATACATTTCCATTATAAAGATGATAATAATATTGACTTAAATCATAAGATTTCATGTGAGTTAATGTGTAAAGGAATAGTGGACTTAAACAGTGAAGAGAGTAACAGTTCATGTTCTCAAATTAAGATGCTTTAGATTAGCCTGTATAAGTGATAATTTGGGTTAAAGATAAGACAGATGTTTTTGTCTTTATAAATTTGGTATTCTGTGTCAATGTTTGAGAAGTCCCTTTAGTCAAAATTCAATATTGTTTGACTATTATAAACTTTAATGGTGAATATGATAAAAATGAAAGTCTTTCTGTAAAGTATATACATACTTCCTATGCATTTAATAAATAATTACAACTTTATGTTAGTTTATACATTTACATTATAAAGATCATAAAATTGTCTTGCTGTAAATCACAAGATTTCACATGAGTTAATGTGTGAAGGAAATAGTGGGTTTAAAAAGAGAAGAGAGTAACAGTTTAATGCTCTCAAATCAAGATGCTTAAGCTTGGTCCTATATAAGTAGGAATTTAGGCTAAAGATAAGATAACCATTCCTATCTTTATAAAGTCACTATCTTGTGTTAAGGTTTAAGAGGTTCTTCTATGGTAAAAACAATATCATTTGACTATTATAAACATTTAAGGTGCATATGATAAAGGTTAAAGCCTTTTTCTAAAGTAAAACATTCTATTGTAATTTCTTAAATAAATATCATTGTTCAAACATAATAATAGTTATAATATCATATTTATAAATGATTTTAAGATGGGTATTGGGAGGAAAAATGAAAATTCAGTTTGATAATACTGAAGTATTGAAAAGAATGAGTAAAGAAATTAATATGAGAAAGAAAAATTGGACTGAATATGCAAAAACAGTAATGAAAGATTAAATAAGAATAAACAGTACTTGTGAGTTTTCAAGTAAACCAAGATGGTATCCTTTATTTTTGATAAATGTGTTAGTTGTTAAATTAAAGCAAAATTAATAAATTGTTTGATAAATTTAAAAAAAGGAAACAAATTTTGATAAATTTCATTAAGAAACTTTATTTCAATTTTTTTTGTTAACTTGTATATAACATTGGAAGTGACGAGTCAGCAGTTTTTTTGGTAAAATGTTATAATGATAAAAATTTGGGATTTTCCTGTCACAGAATGTGATGCAGTGGACTATTTCCAAAGGTATGGAATCCTGCCCTACTGAAAAATGGGCATTAATGGACATAATATGATTGTAAGCCATTGACATGAATAAAGTGTAAATATGATGTTTACATTTTTTTTTCATTTTTCTGTTAATAAGTTAATCCCAAAAAAAATGGAGAAAAAAATAAACTATAAATATTATAGTTAACTTTTCCACATTGATTTCCTTCTTTAAAATAACTGTAAAAAAAATAAAATGTGAATATTAAAGATATTTCCAGCAGCCATTTTTTTCTAAACATTTTTGAGGGGACCTGAAACTGTAAATTTATTAAAAATACAGGCTGCCATGTTGGTTTATTTGAAAAGTCAAAAGTACAAAGTAAACTATAAAAGACATAAAAGAAAATAAGGGAAAAGAAATGAAAAAACAAAAAGATGATTATAATGCAAAAGTCTTTATTTTTTTCACACTTGGGCAAAGTTACTTACTCTTCCAGCAATTGCAAACCATGATAATAAAACTATATGATCTCATCATCTTAATATATTGGCTAAAAAGCCCTATGAATGCAGTCAATATCAGTGCAGTTGTTTATATATATCAATGCATTTAATCAATGTTAGATAGATTTTACTATATATATATATATATATATATATATATATAGTATATTTTGATATATATATATATATATATATATATCAAAATATGTAAGAATTTAGTATAGTAAGCAACCAAATAATTATTAGTGAAAAATATAAACTATCCTACATGTTTGTATTTATTATTTGGACTATTTCCATCATCTAATATAAGTTTTGAATGTCTTTAGAAAAAATTAACTTTATTTAAATATTCCAAATACATTCAACTGTTAGTAAATGCACATCAAACAGGCTAGTATATACACAACATTTTGAGAGATATTAATTTCCCCTCTTCTTCAGGTGTTGTTGGCCTGATCAATGGCAGTACTAGTATGGGATTCAAACCTGGATTCTTAGACTCTTGAGTATTGAATTTTAAGGCAATTCTTGGAAAATAATACATCTCAAAATGTTGTTTAGTAATAGCACAGTAAACAGGTGAGTATATGCACAACATTTTGAGAGGTATTATTCTCTAAGAATTACCTGAAAAATCAATACTCAAGAATCTAAAGATCAAGGTTTGATTCCCATGCTAGTACTGTCACTAATCAGGCCAGTAATACCTGAAGAAATACCTCTCAAAACATTGTGCATATACTAACCTGTTTGATGTGCTATTAGTAACAATTGAATGTATTTGGAATAATTAAATAAAGTTACATTTTTCTAAAGATGGCCAATACTCATATTAGGTGATGGAAATAGTCCAAACAATAAATATAACTTAAACACCATCATCACAAATCTTCAGGAAAATAATATCCTATATGTTTAAATATTTTTAACAATATTTGTGGGCGAGGTTAGGGGAAAAAAAACCTATTTGAGCCATATTTTGAGATTTCCATCTTAAGTAGTTACAGTAGGCTTAAAACTATGAAATCTGCCTATAAATAGATAATAAATGATGATGATGACAATAGAACAGTTATTTAAATAATTGAAAAATTAAACATTTTATACATATTTATAATAAAAATAAGTTTCTAGTAATAATTACACATGTAGATACATGTATTATATATACATAATAACATATTACCTGCATAAAGAGATTTGCAGATGCAATTTTCAGGCATAAAATAGGTGCATCACTCAAATTCAAATTCTATTATTTATACATAGTGAGAATATATCTGGAACTTGACTACTGAAAATAGATTCATACCTTATACTTTTGGTTATAATGTTTGTTAAACTGAGTCATTTAAATCTTATAAGGCATTCATTTTACCTTCAAATATAGTTTTAACAAAAATGAGTGAACAAGGTACAATATTAATAAAGGCTCTTTCATTGATGTTGAGGCTTCAGAAGGTGTATAGAGACCAGTTAAACTAGTGACTCAGGATTAATTCCGGATAGAGACAAAGCAATATTTACAAATGAAATTTGGACATTTCAATCTCTTTAAGATTTTTTATGGTTTTATAATAAGTAGATAATGCTTCTGGAATTTTTAATGAACAAAAACATCCAAGATTGTTAACTTTTATTTGGTCCCATGAGATGTTTAGTTAAGAGAAAAAAGTAAACTCATTCTTTATGTATGTTAACCCTCGAAACTATGTTAGATGTAAATAAAAATCTTAAATTTATGGATAATTGGGGAAAAATACATTCTCACTCATCAAATAATAAAACATTATACGGATTTTTTTTCTTTTAAAGAAATAATTGATTTAAAGAATAAATTTTTCAATAAATAATGATTGTTGGGGCCAAGCTAAAAAAAAAAAAGGTTAAAAATTATGAAAAAATAAAAACTTCACAACTGTCAATAATAAGTTGTAAACGTTACCTAAAAAACAACAAACTGATAATCACATTAAGAGTATTAAACCTATTGTAGTTGAAATAAAATGATTAAGTGAGATATTATTGATTACAGTTTTCATTTAAAGTTTTATCAGTAGCCGCTCGAATAAACTAAAGCCTTTTCTTAAAATGAATAATTCTATAATTTTATCTATTTCACTTTTTTATATATATGTTTGATTTTGATTTATGATTACAGAATAATTTTTATTTGAAATATTTAATATTACGAATAATTACTTAAGTCAAATGGTATATGGTGTAACAATAAGGCATCCGGCTACCATTTTTATAATCTTAAGCTGAAATAGCTAAAGATTTCCAAAACATCGTAAGATTTTTTTTTTTTTTAGGTAGTTAAATGACAGTTAACGGTATTAACTCCGATATTCATCCAATACTTGAAAGAGTAAATGGATTTTCACTTAACGTTCAATAAATTCAGATAGAGAATTTTAATTAAGAAAAATAAAAATTATAAACCTCTCAGCAACAAATAGTTAACAAGTTTGTTATTTTTTTTTTTTTGCGGATAGATATTAGAAAGGTCTTTGTTTTGTGATATGTGAATATATTTATATTAATTATTAATATAATTATTAAGTGCCTTCAAATGAATAACAATTTTTGACTATTATATAATCTAATCATACAAATGTAGTAGTTTATGATTCAATTCTTCCGAATAACTTGAAATGATGTTTTGTTGTTAAAGGCATACTGTGAACATATGACATTAGAATTATCCTGTAGAGTCGCTGCTAATATTGATATTGTGGTTAAAAAAAAATCAAAACAAATAGAAGAAAGCAAGGTAAAATGTAAAAAGGACAATAAAAAAAAAAGATAAGTCTTTACAAAAAACTTGTTTCAATATAGCACACATCATTAAGAAAACTATTACTAAATATATTATCAATTTCAAAAAATCGGAGTCATATCTTAAGCTATTCAACCTTCTTTATAAATTTCTATCTTAATTTTGTTTACAATGGTGACCCATTAAATTTTTAAATAGGGCTACTTTATTACAGTATCAAAATCAAAAAATAAACAAGGAAAATAAAAACAAAGTATTTCTAATTTGTCAACCACATAACCATTTTATTTTTCCACATCAATTATTGTTAAAAGATCTAATATACTTTTGTTTTATTAATTGCTTACTGTTTGACAAATAATGATATCTGGAGTAGATCAACCTTTGTTTTTATTTCAGTTTTTCATATTGGAAAAATGTATTTTTTTTTACAATCAACGCTAACACTCATCATTTCCAACATCTAATATTCAGTATTGAATGTCTTTAGAAAATTTTAACTTTACTTAAATTTTCAAATTATATTCAACTATTAGTAATAGCACATAGGTTAGTATATGCACAACATTTCAAGTGGTATTATTTTCCTCTCTTCTTCAGGTGTTGCTGGCCTGACTAGTGTTAGTACTAGCATGAGAATCAAACCTAGACCCTTGGATTCTTGAATATTGAATTTTAAGATAATGCTCTAACTATATGAGCCAACCTGACAAAGGGAATAGTCAATAGAAGTTCATATTGATTACTCCACTTTCTCCTAAGAGAAAAGTTGATTAGTGGTTTCCATACAACATGTATAGTCCATACTAGGTTAACTTATGAGGTTATTTGCCATTGTTATATGAGCAGCTTCTTTGAATTTTTTTTCTTTGATTTTTTTTCTCTCTATTCAATATTTCTGTACTTTCCCAATTGAGCATATGTTTATTGGTACATACATGGTTTGCTTGTCTTAAAAATGTGTTTTTTTTCTTCTAATAATTAGTGTGTGCACTTGCAATCTCTTTTCAATGAGGTGTTTGGTCTCACCAATACATTCTTCCACATACTCATAGTATTTTATAGATGCAGATTTTACTTTTTAGCATTTTAAGTTTCAGCTTTGAAAGTGTTAGAATTCTTTGTAGTGAGCTATGGTTCTGGAAAGCTGTTCTAATGTTACACTGATTGCAGATTTTCCTTAATTTATCTGCTATTATTTTTGTTATGTATGGTTACACTACAGTACTAATAATGGTGTTTTCTTTTGATGGTTCTTTTTTGTTTATTTAAGATTTTCTTAATAACAGCTGATGGATAATCATTTTTCAAGTTTGTTTTGTATAGATCTTTATTTTCAAAAGACTGGTTTCTGAACAAACTTTTTTGTTTTATTCCATAATGATAGTATAACTCAATGTTTTGTGTTTCTCATGTAATTGAATGCAATGCAAAGCATTTTCCTGTATGTATGGATTTTCTGTAAACTATAGTTTTGATTTTGTCATGAAGGAGTCTTGTCACATCTAAGAATGCCAATTTTTTTTGTTCTAATTTTATTCAGAATTTAATTGAAGGGGATATGAATGTTGATATGCTTTGAAAAAGTTTGTAGTAGTATTCCACCATGTGACCATACAAAAATATATCAACATAGGGAAGCCAAACTTTAGGTGAATATTAAGTAGTCTTTATGGGAGTGGTTACAAGTTTTTCCATGTAAATATTGCTAAAGAGGGATGACAATGGTGAAGCCATAACCACTCCTTGATTTATTGAAAGAATTCTTAAAAATTGCTTATTGTTATGCAGAATGTTAATAATTTCATTATACTAACAATAGGAAGAGTTGTGTTGGTTTATAAGCTATTATCATCATACTTCTTCACATGGTACATTTGTAAATAAACTTTCAACATCAAAGCTTACCAGAATGTCACATTTTTTTTTAATTTTCATGTTCTTGATTAATTCTACTTAAGCATCTAGAATCCCAGACAAAGGATTGGGTCTTGTTTTGCCAAAGGACTAAGAACTTTGAAAAGAAATCTTGACAAATTTTGGCAAGATGAATTTCATCTCAAAGTTTTTAGTCATTTGGAATACAAGAGCCAGTCCTTTGTCAGGGATTTTAGACACTTTATAGCATTAATCAAGAAAATGAAATTAAAAAAAAAACCTGACATTGTGGTAAATTTTGATGTGGAAAGTTTATGGACAAAAGTTCCATGTGAAGAAGTATTATCTATTATAAGAAAAAATTTAAATGGTGACCAAACCAGAAAAATCTTCCTATTGATTGTACAATGCTAACAATATCAAGAAATGGCTATGGGCTCACCATTGTCATCCCTCATTAACAACATTTATATAGGAAAACTTGAAACCACAGTCATAAAGACTATTCCATATCCATTTAAAGTTTGGCTTTGTAATGATGGCTGACACGTTTATTATATGCCCATATGGAAAACATTATTGGATACTTTCTGAAAACACATCAACAACATATCCCCTTCAAATAAATTCACAATAGAATCAGAACAAGAACAAAAATTGGCATTCTTCAATGTTCTTATGACAAGATTCCCTCATTGGAAAATCAAAACTATAGTTTACAAAAAACCTCATACATATAGTAAAATACTTAGCATATGCATCCAATCACACCAGAAGCACAAAACATGGAGTTATATTATCACTATCGAATAAAGCAAAGAAGTTTGTTCAAAAAAGTACTTTGAAAAAAAGAAGAGATTGATATAGAACAAATTCTTGTGAAAAATGGTTATCCATCAGCTGTTATTAAAAAAACCTTAAATAGATTACAAAAAGAACTATCAAAAGAAAACACCATTATTGTTAATATAATGTATCCATACATATCAAAAATAATACACAAATTAAGGAATATGTGCAATAAGTATGACATAGGACAGTTTTACAGAGCCATAGCACACAATGAAGAATTTTAACATTTACAAAGCCTAAACTTGAAATGCTGAGAAGCAAAACTACATCTATAAAATACTATGTAAATGTGGAAAAATGTATATTGATTAGTATCTTAGATAGCAGACTATATATGTACCAATAAACATATGTTCAATTGGAAAAATACAAAAACATTGGATAAAGAGGAAAGGATACAAAAGAAAATTCAAAGAAGCTACTTACATGACAATGGTAAATAACTTCATAAGACAATAATGTGACTATACACGATGCACAGAAACCATTAATTAATTTTGCTCTTAGGCAAAAGTAAAGGAATCAGGAGAAACCTCACAGACAATTATATGAAATTTCAACTGACTTTTGCCTTTGGTTGGCTTAGTTAGTTAGAGTGTTAATTTAAAATTCAATATTCAAAAATCTGAGGTTCAGGTTCAATTCCAATGTTAATATTATCATTAGACAGGTTAGCAATACTTAAAAAAGATAAGAGAGTAATACATCATAAAACATTGTGCATCTTCTAACTTGTCTGCTATACAAATAGTTGATATAATTTGAAAATTTAAATAAAATTATTTTTTTCTTAAGGCATTCTATACGTAATACTAGATGATGGAAATAGTATAATATATAAATACATACTCTTAAATGGGTGGATGGAGGTATTATAGTCCTTTTCAATGAAAAATTTTATACAATGGATGTGATGTGATGCATTGTGACTTTTTATATGGTATCAGAAATCTCTCAGCCACTATACCCAGAGAAACCTGTTAGCCACTTTAACTTCCATTTCCATTCCCCACTCTGTTTTCCAAATTCTTCTCTATCTTGCTCTATCCCATTTCCACAACATAATCTTTTTCAACTCCATAGCCTTTATATCTAAAATCCCCTTATTTTTTCCCAAACTGAACATAAAAAACAATAACCCATTTTCTGCATAATCATTTTGTTTATATTTATTCTTCCACAACTTGATTATTTGTACCCTTTCTGGTGTCAGGCATTTACATTCAATTAAAAAATGCCTAATATTTTCTATGTGTTCTTTACATTACTTGCAGACTAAATCACCCACATTTTTCCAGTTATGTGTATATTCTTTTGTTGCTAAAAATCCTGTTAGAACCTTAAACAGTAAACTACTTCTTGGAACATGGATGGACTATGGGAATATCCCTAGTGGGAATAATTTAGTATAATATTAAATAAGTTTGAATTCACAATCATTCCAAAAAAGTTTGCTGTGGCAACATCACCTTTGTATATATGCTATATAGACAATATTTTATCTATGCTGAAGAAAAAAAAAACATTATTGATATATGGAATGAGTTAAGTCAGTTATCTTCTTTGGTTTGGACTACAAAAATGTAACTGATTAAAGTTTTTAGATATATATGTCCAACATTCAAATGCACATATTAATTAAAAATGATTATAAAATCCATCAACGTTCCTGTTTTAATTCACTAGCATTCATATACTCCAATTTTACACAAATTGGCTGGATTTATTTTTCCCTAGAAACTATAAATTATGCAAGTCTGAAGCAGATAGGAAAGACAATTTTGAAAATTATATAAAAGACCTAATCAATTCAGAGTATAATATTAATATATTAAATAAAACTCTTAAAAAAGTTCTATTCATTTTTAAATATCAGGAACATTAATAACAATAATAATACATGGAGCAGCCCCCCTTTTATAGCATGTATATCTAAAAAGATGAAAACAATCTGCCCAAAATGAGTTTAATATTAATTTTAGAACCCTACCTAATCTTAATCATATATTGAACAACACTAAATATCTCCAGAACAATCTCTCCAAATAGTTTATAAAATAAAATGCAATAAAACAACATCTAATGCAATTTACTCAAGCTAACTGTGCTACAAGATTAGCACAACCACAGATATATATGCAAATGTGCTAAAACAGACCCCAATATTAAGTGTATATTTTTGAAATATGAAATTGAATCTGTCTACAATTTCAATTCATTTAATATTAAAGTTGTTTGCACCGAGCACAGTGATAAAAAAAGAAAATGTAAAGAGATGTGATTTATTGCAAATAACAATAGTGCTATTAACAAGAACTACTTGTGCATTGAATTATCACATAAATGGTATATTTAAATTATTTAGCTTATAAATTCTTTTTAATATAAATCTGTATTAGTTCTATGAATATGACTGAACTGATCAAAAACAGTGCTAAGCTGTATTTTAAATAAATTATAATCTTTCCAACATAGGGTACCATAACTATTTATTTTTTTATATTTATAAGTTAACTTATAAATGCTAATGACAATAAAAAATCAAAATATTTTATTGCTCATCCTAAATAAAAGCAATAAAATTATTCACTCTGAAGAGAAACCAGAATATATAAACATATCACGCAAATAATTATTGACACTGATCTGTGAGCAGCTCCCATGACACTTTTTACATACATATTGATAAGATCAAAGGAATCTCAGTGGAATTTGCTGAAATTCATAGATATGGCATTTCCAATACTGCTATAATTAGTAGCATTTTTGAATACAATATCAACCATGGGTTAAAATATTCTTTTTAAAAATGTATATTAATGACATTTTCAAGCACAAATTTAATAATTAATTTTCATATTTTTTTGTGGGGAGTGATCTTGATTTAATACTTTTTCTTTAACAATTTTTTTTCTATCACTCTCTGAAATCCTTATAGTCTCTCAATCAGTAATGCCATTTTATCTATTTATAAGTTTATTTTTCTAATTTATCTTCTTTTCTTCCTCAATCACTTATCTGTATAGTCTTACTTTTTTTTTTTTTTATCTTTTCTTAATTGTCAAATCTCTATTCTAAACAAAGCTACAGTCTAAAGCAACAGTTTTAACAACCCTTACAAAGTCAGAATCGTATCTAATTATATACAAGTTAACTGTGTCATAAAATTGACAATGGAAATATAAATAAAAATTAGCTTTTATTAAAAATATGGACTATTATTGTATAAAGTAAAAAATGAAAAAAAGAAACTATTAATTTAAAAATGAATATTGTATTTATAATAAATATAATAAAATA
Source organism: Epiperipatus broadwayi (assembly GCA_028023455.1). NCBI lineage: Eukaryota > Metazoa > Onychophora > Udeonychophora > Euonychophora > Peripatidae > Epiperipatus > Epiperipatus broadwayi. Next base: position 3,375,313 of record JAQFVV010012437.1, read on the forward strand.
TATTTTTATGGGCTTTAGCAATATCTGGTTTTAAATGATTTATTAAGAATTATATTTTAGTTTGATAAATGTGTCAATTTTGTGATATTATAATGGTAAATAATTGTTTCTAATATAATAAATTATAACTGATGACTAAAATATCTAATTATATTAATTAATAAAGTTTTTTATAAGTAAAATAATGTATATTCTGATTGAATAAAAGATATCAGAGATCTGAATTTAAAATATTAGAATGTGATTGTAATAGATGATGCCTATATATATATTAGAATGTGATTGTAATAGATGATGCCTATATATATATAAAAGTATGGCAAAAGCAGCATGTTGAAAGTGATAAATGGCTGTGATATAGTCAATAGGCCTAAGTTATTCACTGGAAAATTAAAATCTACAACTTGTTTACATTATACACTTACATGTGCTAAAGTTCATTTCTGTATTATATTTTAGCATATTGCTTTGAAACAATTATTTTTGTGATAATCTTTCATAATTTTATTGAACATTTACACAAATTTACTGAACATCAACTAAAATTACTATTATTAAGCAACATTTAACAAACTATTCTCAAAGTTACTATTTTGATGATATACAGAACAACTTACTCCTCTTTAAAAGTTTGTTTCATTGATGCAATTTTTATGTTTATATTTATATTACTTCTCACGTATGCAGTTAATCAAGATCTAACATAGTTCTAACATAGTTAAAAGCACATAACATTTCCTGTTCAGATATCAAGTTTAGTCTTTTATTTCATCTAGTACTTTTTTTAAAAATTTTAGATAAATTTATTTTTAATCAAAACATTCCACAATATTAAAAAACTTACACCATGTAAGTAAAGAAATAGTAGAAATAAAACATTTTTTTATATTAAATACTTTTATTTACTGTGCATTAAAAAGAAAAAAAAAGTTTCTTCAACCATAATTGGAGTTTTTAGGTTTAACTTAAAATAAAAAAATAGAGTGTCCAGATATTAATTAAGTCACTCCTTATTTTTTATAAGAAGGGATTGATTTAATTAATTCTTAGACTTCCCATACTTTTATTTAAAATTAAAACTAAACACTCCAATTGTAGTTGAAGAAACATTTTTTTTCATTCTAGTGAACAGGAAATAGAAGCATTTAATAAAAAAAGTTTTTAACTCTATTAATTTTAATTTTTTAATATTGTCCCAGTATATAAAAATGTAAAACTATATTATTCTATAAATAATGACACTTATCGTTGGTGTATATATATCACTAGACATTTCTACTATAAATAAATATGTACACCCTTATGCATAAGAGGGTACCTAAAAATAACTGGAATCATTTGCTGATAGCTACAACTATTTATCATAATACATACTTCTGCTTCTAAATATCTTTTTTTAAAGATCAGTCTGCATCAATCTTTCAAATAATATCATTGTGTGAAATTGTGGTCACACATAGCACATTTTTTTTGCAAAGTACATTTCACATTTATTGATTTATATATTGGCTGAAAAGTTGGAGTAACATGAAATTCTGCTTTATTTTAGGGAAAATGTTAGGGGAACAGTTGTAATGCTTGTAAGAGCTTACACGCAAGTTGCTCTGAAAAAGCACAAGTTTATATATGGTTTAATTGAAGTGTTAAATTTATCACATCCCAAAAAAGCATAATGATTGAAGAAATATCAAGATGATGCTGTTTTTTTTAATAAATGGCAATTGTTCACTCAGATTTCATTTGTAAAGATAAGATATTTAAAACCTTCAAGTACTGATAAATGATGTGGTACATTGTAAATGTTCCATTTTGTGGCAAAGTGAGGAGGGGATGTTTCTTCACAACAGTGTTGCTGCCACATAAAGCTTGAGCATAAACAATGTTTAACTAAAGTGAGCATGACTCAATTTAACCATTAGTCTATTCACTCAATCTCAGTCTGTGTGATTTCTTTTTAATCTTTCAAATGAAATAAATGTCTAATTTTTTGTGGGGACTTAGAAGTAGTAAAGAAAAAAATGATAGAAATGTTAAAGCAAGTCATTTTTCAGGTGTTTTTTTTACAAAATTTGGTTATTTGGGGGTTTCCCCTCATATATATCATATTTAGTATGTGTACATAATTATATATATGAATAATAAACCATTAATTAATTTACTTTTTGTTGAAAATTGTTTGACATTTCTTTTTTTATATAAAAAAAAAAATTAAGAAAAAATGTTTACCAAAAAACTATTTTGTAAACTATATTTTTATTATTTTAACTTAAATAAAAACAAGAAAATTGTGAACATTACTTAAAACTTATTAAATTTCTAAACAACAATTTTTAAATTTAATCCCAAAATATTAAAAACTCTCCTTCCACTCTATGAAAGTAAATAATGCACTGACAATATTACATGACCTATCACTTAAAAAAACACAAAATTTCAACAAATTATTGTATTACTTTAAATTTAATCCACTCTCAAAATTAAGCTGCAGTAGAATTTTAAAATTGGGGGGAAATATGATTTTATAATAGGTATTGAAAAATAAGATATATTGGTATTGGATCTGCTGTGAATTATCATAAGTAACGTTTTTTAATGTAAATAACATTTTTTTAAATAAAAAAAATTTAAGTTGTATTATTTTTTATAGTGTAACTTCTAGGATGATTTATTTGATATTCAAAATAACTATTTTTTTGGTGTCATTCTGTTCACAATTTACATGATGAACAATCTAAACCACATTAATCAAAAGAAAATAATTCAACATTAAATGTCAATATTAAATTTTTTTTTAAAAAAAAAAGACTTTGCAATGCAAACAATATATAATAAAAATACAAACATTAATGGAAAATATTATTTAAATGTATTTGTTTGTGCCATTGGCTTTCATCAAAGCAGATCTAACATTTTTTATTTACTTACATAGGAACTAAAAAAAATGTAGAGGAAACTTGTGATTAAACTGCTATCAATAATCATAATACTATGTGCATGCATAGAACAAGTTTAAAGCAAAGATATGATCATTGGAAAGTGGGAAATTAGTAGAAATAAAACATTAAAATATTCACTTTGAATTTAAGCTACACCCTAATTTTACATCTTAAAAATTTAATTAAAAAGTGCACCTTAAATTCCAAAAAATACATTTTGTTAAATTTAAATTTTATTAAACCTTGATTTTAAAATGTCATTATAATTTTAAAATGAAAGCAAAAAGAATCTTTATATCACCTCTTATGAGCCTTATAATATATTGAAGTTTTAAGTACAATTATTAAAATTGATATCAAAATATTCAAAATTTTCCCACCCTCGGTTCTATATGTAAGAAATTCAATGACCTCTCTAAAACATTAGTCTCATATTTCTTTATCTCATATTTCAAACTTATGTACCAAATTTGAACTAATTCTATTGAATTTACATCTATTAGACCTTGATTTTAAACTTATATTCTAACTTAAATAATAAAAGTGATTATAAAAGTTTACAAACAAACTTATCTCAAAAAAAAGCTATTCTAACTTAAATGAAAACATTTAACTTTTATATCTTTATATATATTATATAACTGAATATTTGTAAATACAGTAACTAAATAATTAACATTTTTATCCACTTAGGAGCACTTTCAATTATCCCAGTAATTTTTGTCAACTAAAGTTTTAGTTGACAAAGATTACTGTGATAATCGAAAGCGCTCCTAAGTGGATAAATTTTTTTAATTATTTGGTTACTGTATTTACAAATATTCAGTTATATAATTACATATATTGCTTTAAAAATACACGCAACGAATAATAATAATATTACACACACACACACACATATATATATAACCAACACTTCAAATGATTCTTTAAAATGTAAAGTATACTTTTTAATTTTAAAAGTATGTGGGTGGTATTAATTTTAAGTTTGGAAGAATTATTAAAATAATAATTCAAATACTTCAATAACATGAGTGAAGTTATTGACATACTATTAAAAAGAAATCAAATGTAATTAATGAACTTAATTTCAAAATTAAAAAGAAAACAATTTTATAATTATCAAATATGCACCCATGATTAAATAATAAAAAGATCTACCAATTATATTAAGAAATCCATATCAACTTATAGTAAAAAAAATATGCAATATAATATATATTTGTGAGAAGAATCTCATAATACAGTAGTTCTACGCATTTTGATTCCATGATCAGTGTATGTCTGTTTGCCATACTCTGAACTAAATATATAACTTTTTGATAGCTTGATTATAGATGAAATTAATACTGAAATATTGAACCCCCCAGTGAACTATATGTAAACTAACTGTCACCAAATATAAATGTAGAATGACAGCTTATGTATTGCCCACTAGGGATTTTCAATACTTCTTTGTTAATTTCATTTATATTTGAGTTGTCAAAAAGTTATATATTTATATCTGTTAACTGAAGATTGATTTAACATTTAGAGATTGTTAAATATGAACTTTGCCTTTCTCTCTAATTAATCATAGTGATTTCAGAATAGCTTATAGTAGTCTCAAAATTATGTTAGTATGTATAATTTACACTCTGCATGCAAGTATGTCAGTAAATGATATGCTTATATACAATCAAAATTAAAGTGTAGGTGGTATTTTTTACATTTATGCTTGTTGACAATTAGTTTGCATGTAGTTGACTGTGATTTTCCAGAAATTCCAATATTAATTTCATACTATGAACTAGGAATGAAAACTGGTTGGCAATACATTGTAGATGTATACATAAAAAAAGGAATCATTTTCCATATTATATTGCAATCATATATTTTTTAGGCAGCAATATTCATCTGAAGACACCCAGATTAAGTTGTATTGTTTTATGTTCTAACTAATAATATTTATAAACCTATTTACTAATTAATGCTTAGTAGTAATAGCTAAATATTTATTTATTACTGACTAAGTGAGATGACAATGTGGTGAACTAAACCAGGACATAATTTTTTTTTTAAGTTATCAAGTAAATTTGTGAATTTTTTTTTCACATAGTTTGCCCATGTCCTATTTATTTAATTCTCCAATTAATTATTAGTAAATAGATATTTATTATTTTATATCTTAGAATAGTTAAGTGCATATTTATTATGAATCCTTATTAGATACCATTTGCCTAACTTAGTGGGGTTGTATTGCTTTTTTTACATTTTTTTACTATTTCAGAGAGCTTTGTCTTCTTAAGTTGTTTTGCTACATGTATTTACATGCTGAAATGTAAAATTGATTTACTGATAAAAATACGTAAAAGGATTTTTCAGAATAGTTTAAAAAATCCAAGAATAATAATAATAATAATAATAATAATAATAATAATAATAATAATAATAATAATAATAATAATAATAATAATAATAATAATAATAATAATAATAATAATAATAATAATAATAATAATAATAATAATAATAATAATAATAATAATAATAATAATAATAATAATAATAATAATATTATTATTATTATTATTATTATTATTATTATTATTATTATTATTATTATTATTATTATTATTATTAGAAGCTTCCTACAGATATTCATTCCATTTTATACAACTGATAGACATGAACACATACATGTGGAAAATATAAATTATCTTTATATGTATTTTGTGTTCAACCAGCACTCATCATCTCTCACACATATACATAATCAGTGCTCCATTTATATTGGATAGCAATCTTCAAACTTTAATGGATAGACTTCATTATTCTCTACCCTCCAAGTCTTCAGCCATCCATATCATTAAAAATCTAATGATGGAATGAATTCATTTTATTAAGCACCCTATAGCTGTCTACTCCATTTTATATAACCAATACACATTGCCACATACATGTAAAAAAAGGTAAATGATCTTCAATATACATATTTCATGCTGAACCAGCACTCATCAGCATGAAATACATATATTGAAGATCGTTTATCTTCTTCACATGAATGTGGTCATGTGTGTCAGTTGTATAAAATGGAGTGTTAAAACAGGCAAAACTCACTATATATATGCCACACACAGCAAGCTAGAGTAATCAATGGATGCCAGAAGGCTTCTGGCATCCATTGATTACTCTAGCTTGCTGTGTGTGGCATATGTATAGTGAGTTTTGCCTGTTTTAACAATAGTTATACACAAGCATAAAAGATGGTGGTGATGTGATGTTTATTGGATAAAATGGAGTGGATAGTTGAAGAGAGTTTGAAAGTCTGAGTTTATATCCTTTTAAATTACAATGATTTCAATATCAACAATGTATTTGAATATTATTATTAGTACTATGTTTCAACAATAAAATGTATTGATCTTATAAAAAGGTTGCATGTTTTACATATTACAAATGATTACATAGGGTACATTGGCATATTAATTTTTTTAGAAACAGGATAGTCCATATTCACTTCAAATGATGTTTCATGTGCTTTATACATAAGTTGTGTTGGGCCATTATTTTTCTCTAGGGACATTTTTTCTTAATATAGGCCTCATGTCTAAATAAGTGTTCAAACATAATCGATTGTGATATGCATAAGTTGTTTCCATAGGCTATTAGTAAATCAATTTTAAAAAATCAATGTGAAGAGATAATATATGTGAGTTTTCTAATATATATTGTTCAACTCTTGAGAATTGTGAAGATAGAGTTCATGTTCTTTCAATATTATTTTTAAGTTTTGTACAGCTAATAGGTTGACCTGGATATCTTTTCTGAATGTTAAAATTATCATGTTCATAAATGTGAAGATTATTTTATGTTCATTAAAAGTACTATGCTAATATCATCTACTAGGGAAAACCACTTCTGCTACTAAATTATAAAATGTTCACTTTCCATTTCACTTCATTGATGTGAACTTGTTTTAGTTTCTCATAGATTGGCAGTCTGCTTTAAGAAATACCAGGTAGTGGCATAGATGTTAGGATGTGCAATTTTACTGTCCCATTCCCTTAGTTATTTTAGCTTATTGAAAAATGTGGAGGAATATTTCCTGGTGCTATGTGCAAGAGTGTCTGTACAATGAGTATCCAATATGCATAGAGTGTATATGTGTTGGCAAGTGCAATGGGGGTTATGAGCTTTCAATAGAATTGAATAATGATCTGTAGTGAGGTATTTGATTGTCTGTAAGTGCTGATCATGATCTCATGACTCTTGTTTAGAGTTGTACATAAATAAAAGATGTGTTGCTGTCTTTCCTTGGCCCTATAGCAGAGGCTATGACATGGATCAATATTTTTATATAACCAATGGAGCCAAAAGAAGTATGAGGTGGACAAAGCATGAAGGTTTGTTTGCAGCAAGAAATCAAAATTTTTTGGCTCAAGTGAACATCTTCTGAAGTACCATAGAAATTGTGAATTGTTAATGCCAAGCATGGAAGGTTGTCTGGTGGTGGGTGAGTGTAAACCAGGGTGTAGACTTGCCATAGGAATATTTAGTATTACCATGAATATTTATTTGAAATGAGCAAGCTCTGAAAAACTTGGATAAGAGATTATTAAAAGCCAGATGTGGGTGGAAATTTACCAGTGGATGTTACAACTAGCAGACATTGATATATAGGAAATCATTGCAGTGTAGTGGCTATAATGTTTACTATTTTTTGAATGTTAAAAAAAATTATACCATGTAGCCCAAGCCCACTTTATATGGGTGGTCATCTGAGGCATTTAATGGATATGGAAACAAATTTTTTACCTCACAACAATTTGTTGCATAATAAGGAAATTTGTGAGGTGAATAATTTGATGAATTTGACAACTGGCAAATAGTATGTAATTTTTGTCATGAAAAGAAGATTGAATAGCTGTCTTTCAATAAAGGGAAGTGGGTAATTTGTAATACAATTTCTTTGAGCTTATTTTGAATGCCTTTGTCTCATACCATGCATTCCAAGACAAAATGGGAATCCAAGGAATCCAGTTGATTTTCCTTGAATATTTTTATAACATGGTTTGCTGGTGTGGCTGATGCATTGATGTATATTCTTGTATAATTTTTGGACTATGGAAAGTTGTTTTGTTGAAGTGAGGAAGACAGTAATGTCACCTATGTATGCAATACATGGGCTGAGCTGCTGGGTGTTACTGATTTGGATACCTATTATTTTCTCTCTGATGTAAAATATAAAGAGAATTGAACTTAATGGTAACCCATTGAAGATTTATTGAGTGGGAGATAAAGGCATATGATTTTTATCACTGACAAACATATCTACTCTCTCCAACCTGTGAACTATCTTCATGTCCCATTAAGCATTAAAAATCTAGAGAAAATTGTCAAAGATCAGTTTGAGACACATATATTCTCTATAATTTCAACATAGCCATTTTCAAAAAAAGGGATCATCGGTCACCCAAGCTTCATTAATGTTCAAAATAATCTTGAGTGCTGTTCAAGAGCACAAAATTATGCACCAATAGCTATTCAAATTGACATCCAGGCTGCATTCAATTTAGTTCAAATTAAAACTTTAATAGACATGCTTGTCATTGCTTCACCAACCCTCCTACATCTAATTACCTTTACTGCTAAATCTGGAAATATTACTGCTGCTGCTGCTACTGCTACTGCTACTGCTACTCCTAATCCTACTACTACTACTACTACTACTACTACTACTACTACTACTAATAATAATAATAATAATAATAATAATAATAATAATATTATTATTATTATTATTATTATTATTATTATTGTGATGATGATGATGATGAATATTATCACATTAATACAGATTTCTGAATAAATTATTATCATTTTAATTGTCTGACTGCTCAAATGCAAATTTATTATTATAATTGTGGAACTCAATCCTCCCAATTTTAATCCTCTTTTTTAATCCTTTTTCTCAATTTTCTCAAAAATTATACATTTTTCTAATGAATTTCATCATCTGTATTTCAATTTTCTCATTTATGCATCAATTAACAGATCAAGTTTGATCTAATCAAGGAATCATTTGTTTATTCTCAGTGTTGTCCATAAATCATCAAAAGCATGCAATAGTACCGTAATACAGAACATCACTACATTTTCTTATTTTTTTCATTGTCTAATTTTCACTTTTCTGAAAAGACCATAATTTGAAATAATTCTGAATTTATTTTTTATAGATCTATTTTTGTATTTAAAAAGTATTTCCATGTTCTTTTTTTTAAATTGCAATTCTTCTTGTAGTTATTCTGTGCATGAATTTCTTTACAGGATGAATTCTTTACTGTTAATGAATGATTTGAAATGATAACTGCCAACAATTTTACACCCTCATTATCAATTTTGAAATTAGTTATTGACTATGCTATCATAACCATTATCTTTTTAATATTTAGCCATAATCTCATTTTTACACCACATTTTATAACTTTTTATTGAGAATCTTGAAATCTTTTATATTTTTAGCATAGTATTGATGTCATCAGCATATCTTAGATTGTATATTTCATTCATTAATCCTGAATCAGTACATGTTTTAATGCAATCTAATTTTCCTAATTATATATCTGGTATATAAATTTAATAAATAAGTAGACAAAGATACTACATAAAATATGCTAAAAATATTAAAAGATTATATAAATGAACTAAAAGAAAAACATAAATTATGAACAAATTAATATACTAAAATAACTTTTAATAAATATTAAGAGCTATTTCTGAAAATTTATAAAACAACAAACTACAAAAAAATAAAACAATTTTAAAATGTAATTTTTAATGAAAATTATGATATGTAGTAATAGAGGTTCAAGAGACAGCTACATATTGCTTAAAATATAATAAGTTAGAATATATTTTATTTGAAGTTGATATAAAATATATATTTTAATCAAGCAGTTAATACTGAAATTACACTGATAGAAAGTAAATAAATACATTATGATCATTTTGAGCTATAAAATTCCAGGATTGAAACTATTACCTATTGTTGTGCAAACCTCTTTCTCAAATGCATCCACTAATATCTGTACTCTATTAGTGCTAGTCTTATATGATTTTTTTAAAAACTTTTATTATGCTCTTTTTGCTTCAATCTTCCTTTTCTTGGTAATTCATCCAACTGCCATTTTTTCCCATAATGTACTTTATTCATCTCCACTTTAAGACATTTTCTTGGTGTAACATCCTGCAATTCTTTAAGTCATAATGTAAGCAATGATTAAACCACTAGAGAGTAGATGCCATTTCTAGACATACACCTACAGCCAGTTTATTACTTTTTCATTTTTCACCAAAAGTAAATAACTATTTTTTATGTCTTCATCTAGAAACTATTTTTGTTCTTGTTCAAACCAAAGTATGAAATATTCCAGTAGCATAAGACTTTGAATCAAAACAAACCATCCTGCATACAATATACATTCCTGCATTAAGTAAGTTATTTAGATTTCATATGCTTTAATTTATTGCTTACTTCGTGCATTCTGAAGTTTGGGAACAGATAATACTTTTGTAGCATTGAATATAAGATGAACAGAAAATCAAAATGAAGTTATGTCATATTATGAGTCTGGTTTTTTTTTATTAAGTAAATATTTTTTAGGCTGTTTAGTTGACATAACATAATAAATATTTCAATTTATGTTGGTTCCATTTATAATTTTTATTTCTGTTCTAGTGTAAACTTATACATTTGTCCACTGTAAATAAATGTGACATTAATATATGTAAACAGAATTTTTATTTTAATATTCAAGCAATTTTTTTTCTCCAGTACTCTATTTCACAGCTTTTCAGAACAAGAATTTCTTGATTTTTTTTTTTTTAAATTAAACTTGTTTTTAATGTTTTCTATATCGTCAAAATCTAGAGAAAAAAAATTAGCTCTAAAATATTTACTACATTCATAAATCTTAGATAACAATTTAATATTCATTAGTAAAGTTTAGAAATACATGTCAAACAAACATTTTAAATTCATATGTAGATATTAAATGGATAAAAAGTATAATTTATGATAAGCTTTGGATATTAAAATCCAAATATATTGTTACTGAAAACATTTCTGATAACTTTTACTCATTAAAAGTATATTCTAGTATGATTTAAATAGTCAATAACTAAACCTTTACTAATTAGAGCAAAGGATGACTCTCTGAGGGGTTTAATGACTGATCAAACATACATGAGAACATCTAATCTATATGAAACATAAATATAATTATGCAAAAGGTTATTATTATATCTTATAATATAAAGTATTATAATAACAAAAGTGTGTTCAAAAAAACAATGCATCAGTTAAACATAAATTCTAAAAATTTAAGTAAAGAGCAAATCAGCTATAAATGAAGTCAACCTTTCAATGATGAAAGTTAGATAAATGGAAACACATATAAAGCAAAACAATGTAAAGTTTTATTGTTCAATTGTTTTTATAATTACAAGATTTGTATTTATAATATAAAAAAGGTAAATTTGTAAAATTATATGTAATAATCTAAAAAAATATTACTATAATTATTATATGTGGGACTATTCATATCATCTAATATTAATTATTAAAATGCTAGAAAAATCCAACCTTTATTAAACCTTTCAAATACATTAAAATGTTAATAATAGTCCACACTTAGTATATAATACATTTAAAGTGGTATTACTTTACACTTTTTTTAGGTGTTATTGGCATAACTGGTGACAACATTATCATGGGAATCAAACCTGGACCCTTAGATTCATGAATATTAAATTTAAGGTGATGTTTAACTAAGTAGTCACCCCACTGAAATGATTAAGAGAGCACCTGATTATTAGAAGTAAAAAAAAGTCATATCTAAAATAGCAGATCAAGTATATGTCAATGAATGCATGTTCAATTGGGTAGTGACAAAAATATTGGACAGAGAAGAAAAATACAAAAATTTATAATAAGCTGCTCATATGACAATGACAAATAATTCCATAAGTCAGCTTAATATAATAATTCATAATGTATGAAGCCATTCATCAACGTTGCTCTTAAGAAAAAATGAAGAAATCAGAAGGATCTTCATAAAAAAGTCTATAAACTTTCTATTGACTGTTATCTTTTACTGAATACCTTAGTTGGTTAGAGCACTATCTGAGTTTTAATATTCATAAATCTAAAAGTTCAGATTTGATTTTTATGATCACTGATATGGCAAGCAATATGTCCACTCTATACGTTCTTGTCATTGCAGATGTTATTACTATGTGATTATTCATATAGTATACAAACATTGATGGGCTGCTCACCAACACGCATTAGCCAGTGTGGTGAGTTTATTGGTTTTTTACCTCTGAGTTTAAAAATATTTTTTCAATATATACAATCATGACAGACAAAAATAAATCATGGCCCTTATTCCCAGGAGGCTGTAAAGTCACCAACCAAGGCAGCAGTTGGTGGCCAAAGGCGGAGGGTGCTAAGAATCTCTTGATTGTGGACTCAGGCTGCCATTTGATGATAAATTTTTATTTAGGTACTTACAACTGCAGATCACTTTCAAGTGAAGGAAGATTGCAAATGTTAGAAGAAGAAATGTCATATATTAAATGGGACATTTGAAGAAACAATTGATTTAAAAAGTGGACATATACTCTACTATAAAGGCACAAATATTGGAAATACAAGTAGAGTAGGATTCATTATAAATAAAAAATGGAAGAATAACATTGTGGAGATTGATGGTGTATCAGACAGAGTGGCAAGATTAGTTTTACAACTTAATAGCAGATACCAAATGCAGATAATTCAGGTTTATGCCCCAACAAGCTCTCATAGTGATGAAGTTATAGAAGATTTTTATATGGATGTACAAAAGGCTTTTGATCAGAGTAAACAACATTTTAAAATTGTTATGGAAGACTTTAATGCTAGAATTGGTAAACAAATGAAAGATGAAAATGCTGTAGGTAGTTTTGGTTATGGTAATAGAAATGAAAGAGGACATAGACTTGTGGAGTTTGCAGAAAAAGATAAAACGTTATATTATGAATTCTTTTTTTGAGAAAAATGTTAAAAGGGAAATGGACATGGAAGCATCCAAATGAAGGTACAGCAGAATTGGATTATATTTTGACTAACCGAAAATACATATTTCAAGATTGTAATGTTCTCAATAAATTTAACACAGGAAGTGATCACCGATTAGTAAGATGTAAGATACATGTTAATGCAAAACTAGAGAGACAAAAATTATTAAAAAAAAACAATATTTGCAGTTGATATCCCTAATCTTCAGAAACATTCTAATGAATTTAAATTAGAACTTACAAATCGGTTTCAAGTATTAGTAGATTTTGAACATGATTCAGATTTGAATGACCTTAATAGGAAAATAAGTGATACACTTTTAAAAACTGCAACAAAGATAGCTGGTAGAAAAAAGCAGCAATTGACCAATAAAATTTCTACTGAGACTAGAGAATTTATGAAGAAAAGAAGGAATATGAGGATATATAACAATGATACATTAAAAAAGATTGAATATCTCGAATTTTGTAAAATGGTGTGGAAAAGAGTTGAAAATGATATAAGAAAGTATAATTGTGAACTAGCAAGGAAAGCTGTAGAAAAGAATAAAAGTCTAAAGAGTGTAAAACAACATTTTGGTATTGGTAGGAAATTTATATCTGCAATAAGAAAAAAAGATGTTATTATTACTAAAAAAAGAGATGGCATCATAAAATGTGTAGAAGACTTCTTTCAAGAATTATATAGTAATAAAGAACAAGTGCCTCCTATACATATTATATCTTCCGAATTGCCCAGAATTTTAAATGAAGAAGTGAGACATGCAATTAAAAGTATGAAGAAAACAAAGGCTCCAGGTAATGATGGAATTGTAATTGATATATTAAAAAAAGCAGGTGAAGAAATAGAATTTTTTTTAGCAAAGTTATATATCAAATGTCTAAATGATGAAGATGTACCAGATAATTGGAAGAATGCAGTATTAATATTAATATTTAAAAAAGGTGATAAAGAAGATATTAGAAATTACAGACCTATCAGTCTTTTATCAGTTTTATACAAAATTTTTACTAAGATAATTACAACTCGTCTACAGAAAACACTGGATTTCCACCAACCAAGAGAACAAGCTGGATTTAAAAGTGGTTTTAGTACAGTAGATCATATCCAGGTATTGAGAAAAATTATAGAAGGGACAAGTGAATATGAGTTGCCATTATGCTTAGGATGTGTAGACTATGAAAAGGCATTTGATTCTATAAACATTTCTTCAGTGATTAAAGCATTGGATCATCAAGGTGTAGATCCAGGATATTGTCATATTTTAAATAATATTTATAAAAATACAACAGCAACAATTAGATTACATAATGATAGTAGAAAAATCAACATTGGAAAGGGTGTAAGACAGGGTGACTCCATATCTCCAAAACTTTTTACAGCAGTGCTGCAAGAAGTATTTTGTGGATTAAAATGGGAAGCTAAACGAGTGAAAGTAAATGGAGATTATTTAAGTCATTTAGATTTTGCAGATGATGTAGTTGTTTTTGCAAATAATGCTTTAAATCTACAGGAAATGTTACAGGAGTTATCAGATGAAAGTAGGACTAAAGATAAATGTTAAAAAGACTGAAGTAATGTTTAATAGATTTTCTCAAAATATGAAAATAAAGATTGATTATGATGAGTTAGAAGAAGTTAACATAACAAATAAAAGAACAGCAGCTTTACTGGAAAAATGTGCTTGAGGGTATTATTATAGTGATATGCACATTAGCAGAATGCATTTTGGCTTATAGGGAAGACAATGAAACTTTTAAATCACTACACACTGGCATCTATTTTGGTTTGTTAGAATTGATTGCTAAGTTTGATCCATTTCTTTCCAATCACATAAAATACTATGAAAACAATGAGTCATCTTTATATTTATCAAAAACAATATGTGATGAACTTGTGCTGCTTATGGGTAATAATGTTAGAGAATCAATTTTGAGTAATCTGAGAAAAGCAGATTACTTCAGTTTGTCTGTGGACACTAGGTCAGATATTTCCAATGTAGATCAACTAACTGTTACAGTAAGATATATATCACTTAGTGATGGTTACCTGTTGAATGCTTTTTAACTTGCCTGGAGTTGGAAAATCACAGTGGTGAAGATATGAAAAGTATAGAAGTGGATTATCTAAGTAGGAACTGCAAAATTGATTTCAGTAAATGGTGAGGACAGTTTATATGTTAGTGCAGTAAATATGGCCGGTAAATACAATGGAATGCAACAAAACATCCTTGAGATAAACAAGCATTTTATATATATTTCTTGTGGTGGATATTCATTAAATCTTGTCAGCCATATTGCTCTAGATTGCTATTTAGATGCAGTAAACTTTTTTGCTGTTGTTTAAGAGCTACACACTTTCCCTTTATCTTCTACAAAGAGGTAGTCTGTGATATTATTTTCCTTGAAAACAGACTCAGCTACCAGAGTACTAAAGAGACAGTCTGACATTAGCTGAGAAGCACATGTCACAGCAGTATCTGCCATATATGTGAGTTATAAGCCAATCATAGATACTCTAAGGCACCTTTATACTGATGAGAATGAAAAAAGAGCTACAAGACTACAAGCTAATAATTATCTGGGAAAAATGGAGGAATTAGGGTTTATTTTTATGTTACATTTATGGAATCATTTGCTGGAAGAATTTCACAAAAACAGTCTGGCTATCTGGAATCCAGAAATTGCACTTACCCATATGTGAAAATCTGTACACATTACTTTCTCACTATATTAAAAAATATTCAGGAAAATTTTGGTGATATTGAAAAAGTTAAATCTGATTTGCTTGATGTGGAATATAATTCTAATGGAAAAACAAAGAGGGTGAGAAAAAAATAAGCCATTGATAGAGCTGCACATGATGCTGATGAAAAGCTTTCTCCAAGAGATAAATTTCAGTGAAATCCTTTATTCTTATTATAGACAGCATTGAGGCAAATTTAACAAGAACAGCAATAGTCTATAATTATGTTAGAAATAAAATTTTCATTTTTAGTTGATTTAGAAGCTTCGGAGTGACAGCTACATAAAGCAGTAAATATCTTAATGAAAGAGTATTAACACAATATTGATATTAACCTCATGAGTGAACTGAGATATTTCCATGATAATGCCAAGCAGAATTATTCTGAAAAAAAAAAAACCCAACTCAACACAATGATCTGTATCAAATCATCTTTCAAGACAAAATTGTTAGTTTTCCCTAATGTTAAAGCAATGTTACGACTATTATTATATCTAATGGTAACAAATTACGACTATTCTTATATCTAATGGTAACAAATTGTTCAGGGGAAAGATCATTTTCACAGCTAAAGAGAATGAAAAATGAACTGAGAGCAACTATGTCTCAAGAAAAATTGTTTGCACTTAGCATCATGAGTATATAAAGCGACATGTTATGCAGCATATCTTTTGATGACATAATCAATGATTTTGCATTTGGGAAATCAAGAAAAAAATGTTCTAAGTTGGAACCTAAAGCCTTTTAGAGTATTATATAATATAACTGCTGTGATTTTGCAAACACTTTCTTTATAATTTCTTTTAATAAAAATTAAACGACAATATATTTCCCTTATCCATATATTTAAAAGGTGTATATATTTTAAAGTTTTTCTGAGATTAGCTGGTGTAATTTAAAATGGTAGGACGTCAAGGTTTTATATAGCATAGGGCCTCAACAAGTCTAAATCTGGCACAGATTTCTACCTATATATATATTTAAAAAAGTAGTTTTTCATCGTTTGTTAACGATATAGTTTTATGCTATTAAAAAGTATAAGCATTGAGGGTTTTTTTTTTTACATTTATTTGTTATAACTTAGTACTTCTGAAATAAATGCAAACATTTTTTTTAATTAATTAAATTATTTATGATAAATATCAAAAAGTTGTTTTTTTTTTTAAAAAAAACCTTTAACTTGAAGGATAGAAATAAAAAATGATTATTAAGTAAATATTTAGAACATGAAAGAAAGTAGACACACTAAAAAAAAAAGTATGTGGGCAGTCAACTTCTGATCACGCTAATCCAATTATTTTGCTGAAAGTAGTAAAGTACTAAGAGCAAAAGGTGATTACCCAAAATAACTTGTTTTTATTTCTTTTTTTTATTCATATTTCTTTTTTCGCCATGTTTTATTTATATCTTTTCAAAGTTTATTTTAACTTCACATTTAATTTTAGAATTTCAATTTTTAAAAATAGATGGTTTCACGAGTTGTAGTTTTTAATTACCTAACATTTAAATTTCTATCTAAATGTGTGTTTAGTAGTTCACATATACATATATATTATTAGGATCATGGGTTCGTTTTTTTAGATAGCTTAAATATTATCAAAATATTATAAAGGAAATTGTAAAGAATCCAACCGAGAATCAGATTCTCTAGTTGCTTTACTACTTTCATTATTACCATATGTAGTTTATGGTTTGTGTTTATCCACATTTACATAAATAAGTAGCTATTAAATTCCATTCATGAAACATATGAGGCCAATGGCTGTAAATTGTTCTGAATCTGTTGATGAGATATCAGTTGTACCTAAAAAGATACAATACAGCTCGCTTTATTGTTGGCTCTGAAAAAATAAACTTGTTTAAACCAACTTAAAAAGTCTATTTTTTATGCTATAATTCTTGATTAAAATTCTTGGTTGACCATACAAAAAGAGAATCTTGATTTAAGATGAGACTTAGATAGTGAATTATATCTTGAGTTATTGCCAATTTGGGTATTTTCTAAGAGCACCATCTCATCTTATATCTGATAGAGGGAATATATAAAATAACAGGAAGCTACTGCAAAGAAGTGGACTTGATTGTTCCATAATATTTCTCATGGTAATATTTGATTGATTATACAGAAATTTAATGTAGTAACTTTTGCCTCACAGACAAAGTATGACAGAATATGCTAGTGCCTAGCAAATTGTCCATACAATGCTTCCATTACAATCACAAGTAGTTCCAGACAACATTTCAAGGGCATTATTTCTGGAAATTAATTTTGATATAACCTTAGATAAATAAAAAAAAATAAGTTAAGCTATTATCCAAAGAAAAGAGTAGGGTTGGACTTTACTGTATTGTTATCATATGAAATTGATTATCTCCATATGGAATCTAGATTTCATCTTAATAAACTTATGGTTATGATAGCAAATTATATTATGAAAATGCAAATACTATTAATGTAAACGCCAACAACATTATGAGTAATAATTGCCTTAGAATTATGGAGGAGGGTCCTAAACTCTCAAAATGAAAAATACATTATGTGATGTTGATGACCATGGAATATTTGAAGTACCAGGTAAACTTTATACTTTTTCTTCATCTAGGAAACACAATAAAATTATTTCACATTAATATTGAGAGTATAAAAAAATTAAAAATGAAAATTGTCTACAAATTAATTGGTCAACTGCAGATTTATCAGTTTTTTAATAGCACATTTTTTTAAAATTCCTGGATTTATATAAATTATTCATAGAATGCATTCTAGACATAATACTTTTTGTTTCAAATCATGTTTTAAAATAAACAAGTACTATTTCAGATATTTCAAACAATGTGGCATTCATCTTTTAGTTAGATGATTTTTATGTATGCAATATTTACAAATATCTCAATACAAATTGAATTGTCCCCCTCTTACATACCTTCTTAAATCTTCTGCAATTTATTGAAGAATTTATTTTTCATATAGTCTTTGAGGTTATGTAAATGTTGTCAACTTTTAGAATGGATGTATTTAAACAACATGTAATTAATTCACAATGCCAAGCAAGAAAAAACATTTCATTCATACAGATGAGGACCAGAAGTAATTCCTGACTTATATTTTGTTTTCAGAAAATGGTTCATCATCCCTATAGTTAAAAATTAATCTGCTGTGAGATGGAATTTAAGGAATGCTAACTGTAGTCAACACACTAGAGATATTGAAAAGAATATGAAGAGTTCGTGAAAAAGCAAAAATTTATAAAATCTAGTCATAAGGCTTGGTCACTTTTACAAAAGCTTGCTGGATGCAAAAGTATTTCTAAAAATATCATTACTAATGAGATTTTCAATCTTATTTATCAGACTTTTAAATTTAAGATTGATAACATGAGAAATCATCATTAGAGTAGAATTACAAGCTTCTCTCTTACAATGTTATTCTAAGATAAATGTAATAAAATCAATAGATATATTGGAAATTTGAACTTGTTGATTATCTTAATCCAAAAAAGGCCTCAAAAAAAAATAGCATAATTTTAGTGTAGCTAAAAATTTTGTACTTAAAGCCAAAAAAAATATCATTAGCAAAACAATTCAGTAACATTATTCATATACAAATAACTAAAAAAAAATTTTTAAGAACAAAACTATAGTAATGTTAAAATTAAATAACCTCAGTATTGATCCAAACATTACCACTCAATATCATATTAATAAATATTTCTTATAAGCTCTGTGAAAGCACCATATTAACCAAAATTTAGACAATAGTTGAGAAAAATCTATCTATGTAACAGAAACTTCAGACCACTTAAAGAAGTATGGAGAGATGCTTGCTGGGAGTAACAAGAAAAGATCGAAAAGACAATATATGAGTAAGAGAACAAACAGGTGTTACTGACCTCATTGAAAAAATTAAAAGACTGAAGTAGAGTTGACTGGACATATTGCTAGAAGATATGGCAGTAGATGGACAATTGAAATCTTAAACCGGATTACAAGAGGTTGTAAAAGACCCAAAAAGAGACCACATTTGAGATGGATGGATGAAATAAAAAAATGTGCAGGAGTGATGTGGAGAAGAAAAGCTAAAGATCATAGAAGATGGATTGAACTTGAGAGAACCCAGAAACTGCTGTAAACAAATTTATCTTTAAGAAATCATGTTTTATAATTTTCGAAATAAATTAAAAACCTGATGGTGATGTTTACTGATTTAATCTCAACTTGTCATTTTGAATAATGATTTTTAAAGATTTCTAAAAATTTTAGATTCATAAAAATTATTAATTTAATTAACAAAATGCTTTCCAGTAGACAAATATTAATAGCAGTAATAATAAATATAGCTGATATAAAATATCCCAGAATAGTCTTCCATAGACTTCAGTTTATTCATCCATTTTATTGAATATTTTCATCAATAATCTTCAAAGTCAGACTGTAGGAAATTTTTATAAGTTGATAATATTGATTGATTTCTTTTTTAAAAAAGTCTCTCAATAAGCAAATGAAGAAATTGAGAATATTTTTCAAAGACTGGGGTCTTATTTCTAATCCAATGAAAATAGTATTCTCAATTTTTCATCTAAAAACAGGGAAACTATATGTATTCAATGTAAAGTATTTGATTATTTTACATATGTATAAAAGTTTCACAGATTGGTTCATATAATCATCACAAAATTCTTTTCTTAATGTATTATTAATAATTTTTGTTTTGCACCCCCCCCCCCCTTATCTTGGAATTGGAATAACCATACTTGTTTGTGATTGGTTGTTGCTACTGATGAACAGTGTAAAAAAGATTTTTTATATTTTTAAAATGGATAAATATAGCTTGGAAATATATATATATATATAATCACAAATATATATCAAGGCTTTTTTAAGTTTTGTCACCATCTTTTTTTACTATGAAAATGTATTATTCATTCCATAATTAAATATAATTATATAAATATTGACTTTTAGACAAACTGAGTATATAAAAGCTGAAAATAAGAATCTCAATTTTTTTATTCAAAATAAATCACAGAATGAAAGGCATGTTTAGAGATAAAGCAGAAATAAGATAAAGATTATGATAACTAGGTCACTAGCTAATTTCATCTAGTGAAGACAGAAATATACGTCTTCTTGGATCATTAATTAGTAACAAAGAATCATCAAAAGATTTATTACACCAACACTCAACAAAGATGTAATGAAAATTTTGGAAAAGGTTATATGAACATACAAGATATAGATTTTTTTCTAAAACTCTCTATGGATATTAAAATTCCTCAATGAAAAAAATAATGATAGGAAAAATATTGATATTTTTAAAGTTTAGCACAACTGAGAATGTTTGAGAACTCTATAAACAGAAACTAAAATAAATGCATGAACACTTGATAAAATTAGATCTAATTTTCCCTCAAATAGTGAAGACAGTGATGAAATTAACCTATTTTAATAATATCATAAAATAATATGATTCATTTGATGTGTAAAGCTTAGAAATGTTGATGGTGAAAGAAAAGGTGGATAACTATTAATGATATACTTTATTATCACAATAAAGAATATTTATTTGAACAGCCTAAACCAAATAAATAATAAGTCAGTCTAGAAAAATGCTATCATTACAATCTACAAAGTTGATACTGCTTGGAAGCAGATAATAATAATAATAATTGATAAATGTACTAAAATTGATGCTGTGTCTTGACTAAATGTATGTCTGTTAATTTTTCTGATCAAAGACATGGTAAGATAATTAGACAGTGGAATACAAGAACAAAGTAATACTATTTAGTCATGTACTACCCAGTTAATAGTTTACAATTGATTGTCATCATATTAATGGAATTTATTATACTATTTCAATATTTAGTATTACTCCATAAACTTTAATAAAATGTTTGTATAAATAAGAATTTTTATAATGATTAGTGTCATTAAAACTTATCTAATTTCTTCAGTTTTTCCATCATCTTCATATTTACTTTAGAGAACATGCCTAGAATTGATATTTTAG